>CAUYPK010097663.1:0-54203 GCA_963574355.1 Loris lydekkerianus | reverse complement strand
TAAATAAGGGTAGCAGGGGAAGAAATTCTAGAAAATCCCCACCAATTTTATCCTATAAGGTTTTTTGTTTGTTTTGGTTTGATTTATAGTAGTTTTGCTTTTCTTCTCTATTTGGTGGAAGTGGGGTACTGTGTCTGCAAGGGATAGCAAAGAGCTGGAAACCTCAATGTAACCACCCAAACTAGCACCCCCAGAGTTTGGGGCTTTTTAAGGTGTGGGTCAAAGTACTCTAGTGTACACCTCTATTACTCCTGTCTCCTTCCTTCTGTGCCTCTCTTCTTTTTTACAATCTTTCCTTTTACTCACCCTCTTTCCTTACTCTTTTTCCTTTTTCCTTTTTTTTTTTTATGTTTTTTTCCTTCTTGCTCTTTAATCTTCTCATCCTTTTAGTCCTGTACCACAAGGACACATCAACACCTTAAGCCAGAAGCACGGTAACTTAAAGAGCAAGAGGAAATGAAAGAACAATTCAGTCTTTGTACAAGATGGAGAATGTGGTGATTGTTCATATTGAACACAAAGGCACACTGGAAGAGACATATCCTCTTGTTTTGAATCCTCACCCTAAAGAGGTGAGGATTTAAAACTCACCTGAAAAGACACACAGTCCCCGAGTTTAGGGCCAGTGGGAGAGAATGGGGGCCAGTGTGGGGAGCCTGGCAGTGCTCTTGGAGGCATCTGAGATGAATCATATTCAACTCGGTGGGCAGATAATGAGGTAGGGACAACTGGCCATAGATGGGAAGAGTCTCTGGGTCTGATAACAAGATAGCATTCCCCCATTTTTGGAAGTTTCCTAAAACTTCCAGACTGATAAAAAGCTCACCTTCAGAGCTGTCCACTTCTACTGTCTGAAAGAGTTCTGCCTGGCTATTCCCCTCTGTGAAAGCAAAAGCTGTGCAGAGGGGTGATCCTGTGTCTTGATTTAGGTGGTGGTCTACAGATGTGTTTACTTTGTTGAAATCCTTTGTGCTAAATTTTCAATGTATGTATGTAACTGTTCAGCAACTACATTAAAATAACATGCACATAAATGAATGACTAAACAAAAATGTCCAGGAAAAGTCTTAAAAATAAGGGTCACAGGTAGAGAGTAGCTCTACCACATGTTATAATACATTATAAAGTTATTAGAGTTAAACAGCATGGTAGAACCTGAATATAAAGACAGATTAAAAGGGAAATTTGGAGCAGGGGGCCAAATATATTCAGGAAGGTAGTACATGATAAGCACACCCCAAAATCTATGCATAAGGAATTATTCAACAAATGATGTTGCCACAATTGAACAGCCAGTAAGGAAAAAAAAATCTCTCATGCTAAGAGGACTTTCTAAAGGGTTAAAATATTGAGAAGGAGCGAGATGGTGGCCGAGTAACAGACTGTTGTAACCAGGTGCAGCAAGATTGGGGAGAGAAGACTCTAGACATCTCTGGCTTGTGGGCTGTGCCCAGAAACATCCCTTTGGGGATGCAGGGAGACAGCGAGAGACTTCTGGACCCCAGGAGAAGGGCAAAAGCATTGGAGAACTGGCAAGTGGTTGCATTCATTTGGTCTGAGGCTGTGGCTGCCACAGCTGTAACTACAACAGCAGCGAGATTGCAAACAGAGAAGGCCTTTCTAATGGGATGTTTTGGTGTTTTGGAGACTTGGGCACTTGGTTAAACTACCTTGGGAGAACTTGGTCAAGAGTGCAGATGACTTTAAGCATTGTCTAAGACCCCAGATTGAGCCACTGAGCTGGAATGGAGCTAATTTTGTTTGGCTGTGGGCGGGGGATTGTGGGAGAACTGCCCCTGCAAGCTCTGCCCTCAGGGTCACAGAGTGAGGTTTGGGCTGGGAGACCTTGGTCGAGTAACCTAGTGACTGAGCAGTGCCAGGGACATAGAGTGAGACTGGTTTTGGTGCAGCCACTTTAGGAGAGAGCAGCCACTTTAGGAGAGAGCCCAGAGACAAGTGCTTTCCTGGAAAAACTTTTGCTTAACCAAGGTTAATGGTTTACAGTGTCTTTAAAGTGGTCAAGGGAGAAATTTAGGCTCTCAACCCTGCAGGGTTTGAGAAATCAGCAGAAGCCTCCAGTCTCCATCTCATACAGCTGTATCAGTATTGTGATTAACATCTCATACACCAGAATATAAGGGCAATCCCCTGTTGCACAGACATCATTCAGCAACATATATCTACTGCTTTGTTTTTGGTTTTGTTTTGTTTTTTTTTATTTCAACATTTCCCCTATAATTTTTCCTTTTTTTCTTTTCTTTTTTCATTTTTCTAGTTTAAATATAATTTTCCATTGTTGCCTTCTTAATAAAAAGGACTTCATTTTTGCTAGTCTTTCTGCCCCTATTATTTGAATTTTACCCACAATTTTATACTATAAGGTTTTCTGTTTGTTTTGGTTTGATTTATAGTATTTTTGTCTTTCCTCTCTATTTTGTGGGCTACCATGTCTTTCAGGCTAGCAAAGAGCTGCTCACCTCAAGGGAACCACCCAACCCAGCATGCCCAGAAGTTGGGAATTTTTAAGGTTGGGTCAAAGTACATTACTGTACACCTATATTGCTTCTGTCTCCCTCTTTATGTGCCTCTATTCTTTTTTTCAATATTCCCTTTTACTCCCTCTCCTTTTTCTTTTTTTAAAATCTTTTTTTCCCTTCTTGCTCTTCAATCTTCTGGTCCTGTACTGAAAGGACTCATTGAAACATTAGTGGAGAAGCATGGTAACTTTAAGAGCAAGAGGAAGTGAAAGGAAAATTAGGGCAAGGAAACAGATAAAAGAATAAAATGAGGAAGATTCAGCAGAAAAATCCTAGCAACATGAAAAACGAGTCCAGAGCAACCCCCTAAGGGGCCATGAGGTAGCAACTGCAGAGGATTCCACCTATAAAGAAATGTTAGAAATGACATAAGGGGAATTTAAAATACAAATTGCTGAGAAAGTGAAAAATAACTAAAAGGAAATCCAAAAACAATCAAATAAGAGATGAATGATATGAAGAATATAGAAAGGATATAGCGGAGCTAAAGAAATTGAAACAATCAAGTAGGGAATTTAAAGATGCAATATAAAGTATCAACAACAACAACAACAAAGTACCAACAACAGATTAGGCCATGCAGAAGAAAGAATTTCAGAGATAGAGGAAAAAGCTCTTGTGATAACTCAGATAAAAAGGCAGAAAAGAAGAGAAAGCAGAACATTCACTGACAGAATTATGAGACTTACATATAAGTTATAAGTATCCCAGTAGGAGAAGAAGAATGCCCTAGAGGAATGGAAGCCATATTAGAGAATATTATAAATGAAAATTTCCCAAATATCACCAAAGAGTTAGGCACACTCCTTTCAGAGGGATATCAGACCCCAGGTTGCCTCAACTCTAATAGAGCTTCTCCAAGACACATTGTGATGAACCTGTCCAAAGTCAAGACAAAAGAAAAGATATTACAAGCTGCCAGGAGTAAGCAGCAATTGACCTACAGGGGCAAATCCATCAGGGTGACTGCAGACTTCTCCAATGAAACTTTTCAACCAAGAAGACAATGGTCATCTACATTTAATCTACTTAAACAAAACAATTTCCAGCCCAGAATTCTTTTTTTTTTTTTTTATTAAATCATAGCTGTGTACATTAATGTGATCATGGGGCACAATACACTGGTTTTATAGACCATTTGATATATTTTCATCACACTGGTTAACATAGCCTTCCTGGCATTTTCTTAGTTATTGTGTTAAGACATTTATATTCTACATCTACTAAGTGTTACATGTACCCTTGTAAGATGCACTGCAGGTGTAATCCCACCAATCACCCTCCCTCCACCCATCCGCCTTCCTCCCTCCCCTCCCTCTCCCCCTTCCCCATATTCTTAGGTTGTAACTGGGTTATAGCTTTCATGTGAAAGCCATAAATTAGTTTCATAGTAGGGCTAAGTTCATTGGATACTTTTTCTTCCATTCTTGAGATACTTTCTTAAAGCTTATTAAGAATAAAGAATTTGGCTCAGTGCCCATAGCTCAGTGAGTAGGGTGCCTGCCACATACACTGAGGCTGGCAGGTTCGAGCCCAGCCCGGGCCTGTTACACAAAAATGACAACTGCAACAAATAGCCGGGCGTTGTGGGCGCTTGTAGTCCCAGCTACTCAGGAAGCTGAAGCAAGAGAATTGCTTAAGCCCAGGAGTTTTAGGTTGTTGTGAGCGATGACGCCACAGCACTCTACCGAGGGCAACATAGTGAAACTCTGTCAAAAAATAAATAAATAAATAAAGGGTTTGTGAAGTAAGCCTAGAGTTCTCAAATTTAATCACCATTAAATTACTTATGTGACAGGTATTAATCTGAATTTATATTTTAAAATAAGCATAGATAACTATGACTTGTTATACTTTTTTCTTGTTACTTGATCAAATGATGGTTCTCTTGAATATAAATAATGTCTTATTTTATTTCATTTTACTTTCTGAAGATCCCTTGTAAGTGGAGTCTCTATTTTAATCCTGGGATGGGCTAACAGTGATTATTTTTGCTAGTAGCATGCTCTAATGTTTTAAGATTAAAGATTAAAATGACTGAGCATAGGCAGCTCATAATTTCCTAATTAAACAATATCCTTTGATTATTTCTTCTGTATTCTTGAGATATAAAACACCCCACAAATTTAAGTAGAGTGCGGTTTGAAATACGTGGCCAAGACTTTCAATTTCTCATCAGTTACTAATCTCTTCTTGACTAATCTGGTTCATTTATTAATTTAAAAGAAAAAGGTGATTAGACACTGGTTGCATCCTAACTTCTGAGGCTCAGTGGATGTCTCCTTTGAAAATCGTGAAAAAGCTAAAAGGCTGTATTGAAATAGTTCATTCAACAGAGGAAGCAGCTCTGGATGTTGCTGAGTAAGAATTTCTGCAAAATAATTTATGTGCAGAATGAATAGTACTGTTTTTCTCCAGAAATGTATAACCTTCCAGTCCTTAGATTTTCAGTTTTAAGTTGTAGAAGTTTTGCCATTTAAAAAAATTCTTTTTTTACTTAACTAGCATTTACTGCGTTGCTCCTATGTAGGAGCAATTTAAATGAGATAAGGTATATAAAATGCCTTGAGAATTGCAAAGTGCTATACAATGAAAAGTGTTGCTATTAATATTAATATATATCCCTGAGTAATTTCTAATTTCTTCATTAAAAAATGTTTTAAAATCTGGGTACTTTTTAATCCATTTCAATATTAGTAAATTGTTAGTTTCTCTTCCCTTTTGTTTCCTTCATGCTGTTATTGCTACTGTGGTCGATGGAGATTTCGATTTTATAAATTCA
Source organism: Loris lydekkerianus (assembly GCA_963574355.1). NCBI lineage: Eukaryota > Metazoa > Chordata > Mammalia > Primates > Lorisidae > Loris > Loris lydekkerianus. Next base: position 48,884 of record CAUYPK010097663.1, on the reverse strand, counting down.
AAATATATAATTTTATAATTTTAAAACAAGGATGACAGAGTTGGCCACTAAAAGAACATAAGATCTGAAGTCAGAACATGAAATTTCAAATCCTACATCTGCCATCTAATAGCTGTTTGTACTTGGGAAGCTGTTTAATCTGCTAGAATCTTAGCTCCCTGTCCATTAAATATAAATTTTAACCCATTATTACTCTAGGATTGTTTTAAACATCCAGAGAGGCCGGTGTGGTGATTTATGCCTGTAATCCTAGCCCTCTAGGAGGCCGAGGTGGCTGGATTGCCTGAACTCAGTTCATGATCAGTCTGAGCAAGCTCAAGACCCCATCTCTAAAAATAGCTGAGCATCCTGGTTGGCACCTGAAGTCCCAGCTACTTGGGAGGCTGAGGCAAGAGGATAAGTTGAGCCCAAGAGTTTGAGGTTGCTGTGAGCTATGATGCCACGTGACAAAGTGAGACTCTGTCTCAAATGAAATAAAAAGTCCAGAGAAATTGTCTATATGGAGTTGGTGTGATATTTATATTAAAATCCATAGCAATGATTATCTTTTTATTATAATATGTACATCTTGATTCCAAAGAATGTCCTTGCTTTTCCTCAGGGATAACAATAGTGCCAAAAAAGGACAAACACTTAATTTAATCTTGAAGCTGACAAATCCTTACCCTTTCCTGTTAGAGGCTATGGCTTTGTCAATTTCAGGGTCCCCTCAAACCAATAGAACCTAACCCCTATATTGGGTACCATTTGCCTGTCTTAAAACTGACACAGTTTTAGAAGATAAAAGAAGTACTCTGTTGATGAGAACATTCCCAAGAAAGGGGTATACGGAGAGTGCTATCATCTTCCTTTCTGTTAGCTTTAGAAAAGAAGAAATTTTGTAGAAAGATAGAGAACAATAGTATCCCCTCTAAAATAACGGAAATAAAAATGGATATGGGAGACTGGGGAAAATGTAAAAACTACTTCTAACTTAATGACAAGCTGACTTCCATTAAAATATTAGAAATAAACTGTATGAAATGCCTGCATCACTTCGGTTAAATTTGGAAAAAAAAAAACCCTACATAAATCTCGTTTCCAGACATTCACAATATATGGTGTTCATATATATTCATATAAAATATACTAATTTACCATGAAATAAATTTTTCTCCTATTAACTTTTTCAATCAAATTTAAAGAAAAGTAATAGTCACTTCTGGGTGCAGGAAATAGTGACTTATAAAGAGTTGCAGCAGTTCTGTGCTCTTGAAAGCCTATGAATACATTTATGAACATTTCATTTTAAATTTGATGCCAAAATAAGTTTCAATTTTAGCCAAGATTTACTTAAATAAACTCTAATTTTAGTATTGCCTCTGAGAAACCAAAGACACCCCCTTCCTTTCACCAAATTTATTTTTTCTTATCTAAACTTCACTTCTCCAATTTTGAGAATGTTCTTTAACATGGGAATGCCTTCTATTGATGAAACCACAGACATTTGTCATCTCTACTTAAAGAGTGGAGGCAGACACCTAGATCTGAAAAAGACCCAATGCCCCGAGCAAGTTATGGGACATCTTGGTCTAATTGTCTTATAGCTAAAAATAAATCTCAGCAGTAGTAATGCCTTTAAAAGGTCCTGAAATCTTTTGAATGAATCACAAGTTGCCATTGTTACAGAGCCGGTTGCATATCTGAACATACCAACCCCAGTGGACACTGTCATGATATTATAAATTGCTTGCTCTTCTGTAAAATGTAAATGGATTTAAATATAATTTGATTCTCACTTTGCATTTGCCAAATAGCGCCATTCTTCAAGCCTATCCAAAGAGTTAAGCCTGCTTGATAGCAGCCATGTTTTCATTTTATTTATTGATCATATGAGTGATTTTTCATTCTTGCCCTTTTCAATCTTGGGAACATTTTTTAAGAACCGTAGAGTGAATCAAGATAACCGACTCCTGCAGTTTAATATCTCCTTATTGAATTTTGATATCATAGTTTTTATTTAATCGTGAAATGTACCATATATTTGGCATCTTTGGCAGATTCCATTTTTTTTAAAGTAAGAAAATGACAGTGTAATTGAAATGGAATATTAAGTGGACCCAGCAATGGAGATTTTCCTATCTATCATTTGCTTTCAGATTATTTATTAATAACAAGATTGTCCTTCAGGTTGGAATATTGTTGATCAGCCAGCTATCTTTAGCTTTGAGTTAGTAAAGTTAATGATTTGTAAAAGCTTTTTGAGAAAAGCAGGAATATGCCACAAGTTTTTGCCAATATGTCTTAAGGTCCTGAGCCAGTTGCTGGGTGACTTAAAAACTTGACCAACTTGTCCCGCCGTTGGTAGATAAAAATGAATACCTGGGCACACTTTGAAAATTAAAAAGAAAGATGTATTGAAAAACATACTAAATTTATTTTTCGCCTTTTTTGTACAACTTTTTCTCAGATTAAAGAATTTAAATAAAATTTATCATCCACTGTTCCCATCCACCAACGAAAGCTCCAGTATTTAGAAAACTATCTTTGAAACTAAAGTCACACAGTAGAACCTTAGTTTGGAAGTCAGTGCTTAGCGCTCTGTCCCTACCTATACATATTTCCTGCTGTCCTTTTTTCCAACCGTGTCTTCTGCATTATAATTAGATTGTTCTGTTCATAGTTTTCTATAGATGTATTATGAATTCCTGCTTCAAAGCTTTATTCTTACTGTTGGTCTTATCATTCCATTATGGTCTCAAATTCTAGCTCCTGGACTACCCCTAATAACCCCAGCCCATGGTCATGTCACGCTTACCCTGAATTTACTCTTGTATTTATTATCTTTCTTCTAATTTGAAATTAAGCTTACATTACCTTATAATAATGTTGGTTACCTGGAAAACTGCTTCCAGATATGTCATTTAAGTTCTCTGCACCATATATCCCAACATAAAATGGGTGTTCAGTAAATGTTTTTGAGCCAACATAATGACTCGTGCCTATAATTGCAGCTACTCAGGAGACTGAGGTGGGAGAATTGTTGCAGGCCAGGAGTTTGAGACCAGCTTGGGCAACATAATAATACCACTATCTCTTAAAAAATGGAAAAACAATCCAAAAACCAAGATTAGCAGGGCAAAATGACTGGGAGTGTGAGCTTGGAGGATCGCATGAGCCCAGGAGTTAGAAGCTATAGTAAGCTATGATCACACTGGTGCACAGTAGTGTGGGTGACAGTTAGGTCTCGTCTCTAAAAATAATAATGAAATAAATATTTTTGAGTTATTTTATAATTGAAAAGAATAGTCTGAATTGGCAAAAACCAGAATTATATATTAAATTAAAATAAATGTAGTTATTTACTGCTAAATATGTGCTTAGCTATCCAGATATTAAGAAATAGGAATCCTTGGACAACTGCTTTAATTAATATGTAGATGCGACTGAGGCAAAATAAATCTAAAACTCTTATCTAAATGATCAAAAAATTTGTTCTCTTAACGTAAACACCTTCGTTTGTAAGAATTTATTCTACTGACCTCCTTAGATAATGGTTTTATCTTTTAAAAATAATAGATTTCACCATAGACCTCTCCATTTAATCTCTATTAAAGGTGAGGTCTAGATATTTTGGGGGTGTTTGATAACAGGGATAAATAATTATATTTTTATTTTTTTCTACCTTGACTAAAATACACTTACAAATATTTAAAAGTGTTAATGCACACGTAACATAAAGATAAAACCTTTAGGCTATCTGGTATGTATTTTGTGAGTAGTTATAAAAACAATGAACAGATAATGATACGGCCTTCTAGAGCTGGCAGAGAGCAGCGAAGTAACTGGAGGCTTCTGCTAAGTTTATTCCATATTAGTTTTAACAGGAAGCAGAGACATTTTTATACAAAAATTAGACAATGAGGTGCTACACACTGTTAGTCTATTTTTTAAAAAATCAATGATAAATAATAGAAGAAGCAAGATAGAAACAAACACACCCAGAGATTCAAAGACTGCCATAATCGTGGTGACTCAGCAGTATTGAGACAGCATAGCTATTCATTGAATAAAAGTATCATTCTCCCCCAACCTCTACGTTCCTGTTACAATGGCTTAGGAAACACATCCCATTTTATATTATAGATTTATTTCTATCATTCATCTCCCTCTTTCTTTTTCTCACAACTGTAAGACTCTCCTCACAGACACAGCAAACTTTCCTATAAAATTTTGCACAATAAATAGTAATTAGACAATGAACATACTACATTTTGTGAGTTTCAGCATATTTCCTACCCTTGATATCAGTCTAACAATGCCAGCGTTAGTGACGTTAGAGTGTTTGGACACATACTGATATTCACATAGCGATTTCCACTTAAGGTAGGACAAAATAGTATAAATAGTATAAAATAAACCCAAATGCAGAAATAAAATCATCATTTTATTTAGAATACAACATGTTTCAATTTTGCTTTACATCTTAGAGGATGTTTTTGAAATAGATTTGATCTCTGGAACGACCTTATGTGGTAATTATTATCATTTAAATTCTGAAGGGTTCACTAGAGAGTGAACGAATTAGGATTTGGGTGCATCTTCCTTGTGACTGTCACTGGTTTCCTCACTGCATTACAAGTGTACTGTCACCAAAATAAATTATCCCAGAAAATAGAATAACTATTTTGCTGACTTATCTATTTCTAAATAGGCAGTTTTTTCATATGCTACTCTTTAAAATATTCATTAAAATAACCTCTTTGTTTCTTTTTGCCTCATGCCAATTTTTTTAATCCTAAATTCCTTACTTTTTTCTATCGATAAGTGAATAGGATCACTTTTTACAAAACACATGTCCTTTTCTATTTTTAAAATAGCAATGTAGTACCACATGTATACTGGGGAGATTCACCATTTACTCTGTGATTATTTTCCCCATCTCTAGTTAAATAATTTACCATTATCCTTTTGATTTCTTGTTTCATACAAATTCCTAATATATATCTTCTTTGGGGGGAAATGAAGAAAGTTTTTACAAACATCAGAATTTTAGAAGGGAGAAATTTCGTTTCTCTCCCTCCCCATCTTAATTTTGTGCTACCATCTGCCTATTCATGTGTTGATTTAGCAGACATATATTAAGTTCCTTCTCCGTGTGCTGGGTTTTGGGGAATTGGGTAAGCCCAGTTCCTGCCCTAAAAATCCTTTTATTTAACCAAAAGACAAGCAATACATAAAACTTAAAGAAATAAATTCCATTCTATACTCAAATTCGTACAGCAAAATGCGACCTTCATGAATATATAATAATTCAAGAGTTGTTCAATCTAAGGCACTTTGCATTTGAAGCTTTTTAAAACATTTTGTCTGTTTGTCCTTTAGCTCAGATTAAAAACTTCAGAAACTTAATGAATTGTGTTTACATGTTCCCTTAATCAATAATTGGTTAAATGTACTCTGAAACAAAATTTTCCCCTTAGCAGAAGGATAATTGAGAGATAACTACTGACTGATAATTTTCTTTTCCATTTATATTTGTGGTTATACAAATGATGTTTCAGTAAGGTTTTACTGAAGCAATAAGGTCACTGATGAAATGCAGACGAATCTGTTATGTGTATTAATTATGATTTCTTTCATAGATACAGACGTGCACAGTCTGAGCACAGTCAAGATGTTAATTATTTTATAATGTTCAGAATAAATTAACATAGGGGTTCCTTTTAGATATTAATTAAAAGTTCACAATGGGATCAGCACTTTAGTTAAGCAGTAAATTATGATTAAATGCTTATTTTACTATGAACTTTAGGTTTATTGGTGATAACGTCATGAAAAGTTCAAAATGTTTAGAGCTGTCACTTTGTAATGCCCTTTTTTCCTTTTAGTTATTTTTCTAAGGATTTATGATAATGTGTCACCCAGGGTGGCCGTGAAGCTCACGTGGGTGTTTGTCCCAGTTGTGTGCATGGCTCTGATTACCTCCCTAGCTCTTATCATTGAGTCCCATGGATGGAAATTTCATCCGTGTGTCCATGACTCCTAAACTCACAATTCCAGCCCTGACATTCTCCCTGAAATCCACAGTCACACAGTCAACTGTGCATTTGGCATCTCCGTGTTTCTCTGGCTTCTTCCCTCGCTCCAAAACTTCTCCTCTGCCTCCCCTCATCCCTTTTTCGCACTGTACACCTGAGCAATTGGCGTGTCCTGACACAATGTCACAGTGTATGCTGAACCCACTTCACTGCATGGACTTCTGTACACCTCCTCTGCTCCTCTCCAGTGCAAGACCCTCTCACCGAGAATGCCAGCAATCCATGTCACCTGCTTCAAAATTAACCTCTCCAAAAAATACAATGCACAAAGCAGCCAGGATGGGCGTGTAATGCCAGGTCGGTAACTCTCCTGCATGGGATCTTCTGCTATTTCTTCCTGTACTCAGAATAAAATAACCACTACTTCTTTGGCCCACAGTGCCCTGTATTATCTGGCTTCTCTCTGCCTCTCAGATCACATCTTGCCACATTCACCATCTTTCACTGAGTTCTGTCGGCCTTAATTCTGTACCTTAAAAATGCCTGTGATTTTTCCACTTAGGAGGCTTTGGCTCTGCTGTTTACAATACCTTGTCCTCAGAAATTAAATCACACGTGCTTTCTTTCAGCCATTTGTATTGCGTTACCCCATCATAATTTCTCAGATCTTGAAAAGTGTATCTCTTATTTTTTTCCTTCCTTCCTCCATCCATCCCTCCCTCCTTCCTTCCCTCAAAGTATATTCATTCTTGGTACATTATAATACTCTCATCCCTTTGTGCATAGCACAGACATTAAGATCTGCCAGATTGCGTCGTTTCCTCAAACCCCCCTCCCCCTTTTAACTGATCTTTTCTTTCCTGAGGTTATCTCTGAATGTTGGAGAGTGTGCGTGTTCATGTGAGAGTGAGCTACTATTTTATCTAACATTATCTTTATCTAAAGATATCTAAATATTTGAAATATTCTGTGCTAACAACTCTTGCCTCCTCTTGAGACTGTGAATAGAATTATTTCCAGATGGTCTTGAAGTTTAAGCATATTGCTACAGTTAACAAAAAGCTTTTGTAAATGTTATATTAACCACTAAGGGGCATGTGCTACCATTAATTTGTGTTATGAGTTCCTGTTGTTAAAGGTAGAATTTGCCTGGGCATGCATTTTTCTTCTTAAATTGTATATAATAATTAGAGTATTGGCTGCTAACAATCACAGATCCAGAGAACTGACAGTAAGATACTTAACACGGTAGGTATGCCTCTTAATGAAAAACTGACTTTCAGAGGATATGAAAGTATTGTACCGTTTGATGTTAAGGAAAATTCCTTTTAAAATCTTTAACACAAAGCTAAAGAGAGCTGGATTATTGTTAGGGGGTGTTTAAAGTGTAATTCCTCTTTTTCTTTTCTTGCATTTAATCAGGCAAATCCATGCAAAACTCTTCAGAACATTACATTTCTGTTTAATTGTTGTTATGAATAAGTGATAGTATATGACATGAGTAGCACTTTATTCTTCAAATTTCTTTATTTATGATCACAGGAATTACATAAAATAACCTGAACATAAGTATTCCTGCTTTTGACTCAATGGTTATTTCAGAAATTTCCAGGATGGGAAATGTTCAAAAAGTCATCTGGGTTTACTGAAGTTTGACCATAGGAGACAAGATTGCTTTATTTATAGGACCTGCTATTAGCCAAAGAAAGAATAAGGGTTATCACTATTTTTAGTCCTAATACAAAACATCTGAAAACTTTTGAAGACAATAGGATAGCAGTTTACTAAAATTTCTCTTCAACCTACTTTCAAAAGTTGAAAAATAAGAAGGATGAACTTAAAGTTATAGTGCTATAACCATCATAGGAGTAGGAAAAATTTAACCAATTACGAATTCAAGGTCATAAAAGTATACTTCCTATTTCCTTACAAGAACCTGAGGCTATAGTTTCTCTTGCTGCTTGCCAACTTATATGTGGTTACTGGGATAACTTCCTGTTCTAAATTATGCTGCATGGAAGTGAAACATACATGTATTCTCTTAATTTGGGCCCCCAATTTAGATTCCATTTACAATAACCAGGATGTGGTAGTGGGACCTAATAAAATTTGTAGTTTTTTTCCTTAAAATGGAAAACATTTTGGTGGCACACAAGTATTTATAGTAGTGTAAATTAATCCATAAAAGTTTTAACCAGGTCATAAATCTAAGTCTTGATTTCTTTGTCTATATAAAAAAATGAGGCAAAAAGTAGTGTTTTGAGCAATGATTTTATGTATCAATATTGAAATGTTCAATGTTTTTTTTGCTTTTGTATCTCTTGTAGCAAGATATAATATGTGCTAGAGATTTAAGGGTATATTTTCAAATGGAATAAGTATTTAAAGAGCTTTACAGAACATGCTACCTCAGCCCTTTAATAAATCATTACATTCTTCTCGTAATGATCAGTAGTAATACACCGTTCACACTAGGCACACAGCAATATGTGAAACACCAAGGATCCCAAGTCCAATGTTCTACATATTCTTGAGGATCCTACATGGAAAGATGGTTTCTTAATCTATTTTGTGGTGCTGTTACAGAATGCCACAGGCTGAGTAATTTATAGTGAACTAAAGGCTGTTGGCTCATAATTCTGTAGGTTGGGAAGTCCAAAGTCCAGGTGCTGGCATTTGGTGACACCTTCTGAATCATCTCATTGGGAAAGGCCATTGAGAGGGTGAGAAGAGCCTTGTTTCTCAAGGGCATCTATAATTGGCATTAATCCATTGATGTAGGTCATGACCTAAATACTTTCTATTAGACCCCACCTTCCAACATGGTTGCATTGTGTATCAAGTGTCTAACACATGCCTTTTCTAACCTTAACAGATGAAAATATATCAATCTTCATAGTACATTGTGATAGGTTTTATGAAAATAAATGCTCTGGGAGCCAGGATTTTAGGGGAGCACCCAAATCAGGTTGTAGGATGTACGATACTTTTTCTAGAAGAAGAAATACATTAAAGACATTGTAGGCCATGAGATTACTCAAATAATGAGATTTGCACTGGGGAACAACCACTCTGGTAGAAGTTTAGAGCCTGGTGGCAATGAGGCCAGGGCAGAGATAAGAGCATCATACACTTGGAAGACCAGTGTGTCATTTAAGTATAGAGTGATGAGAACTTGAAGAGAGACAGTGACAGCAGGAAGGTCAAGAAGGAATGCAGAGAATTGACATAGCAATTATTTGGAGCCCGAGAAAGGTAGAAAGAAGAGGGACTGTGCATGGTGAATGCCTGAAATTTATAGATTAGGAATCAATAGCCCAGAAAATGATTCTTATGTATTAAGTAAAACTTAGACAAAGGAGACATTAAGTCTGTAATATTCTCAGTTGTGAGTATGTAGTAGTTACAGAAACATTTGTACGCTAAGGTTAATATAATAAAAACTTCTGTAATGGATATAAATTCTGAAATTATGCAGTTTATTTTTTATGTATATTTGACATTTTGAACTTGAACAAATAAGATACAAAGGTAAGCCTGATAATTTTCTTAAAAAATCAAAGCTAATTGAATCAGAAAAAAAATAATTCAGCAAAAGGTTGCCTATTAGTTAACCTGTTACTTTCTAGACAAATATTTTTATAGTTCATTTCCAATATAAATTTATAAAATCACTTTATATTATGTAATGTTTTCTTGGCTGTGGAAGGCTATACAATTAAATAGATGGGTAGATCTGTGCATATTGTGTTACTGGTAATACTCAAAAAAGTGACCATCTAGGTAAAGCGTAAGTGCAATTTACAGAACCCTACCTGATGGTCGTGATCCTTTTAAAATGATAGCTAAGTTCTAATGACATAGTAAATTACAAGGGAAAATGATAAACTTTGATCAAAATGACATCTCTCCTCTTTAAAAATGATAACTAAATGTCAAGATGTAATGCACAACTGGCCTGTATTAATTTAGGGCCACATAATAATTATCAATATAAAAATCCGTCTATTTTCAAGTGCTTATGTTGTGAAATGCACAGAGCAAATATAAAGTATCCTATGAATTTGTGAGGAGAGGAGCTATATTATATAAGCTAACTTTGTACAACATTGTTAACTTCCTTTGGTACTACAGAAGTGTGTGTGTGTGTGTGTGTGTGTGTGTCATGTTCTTAAAAACACTATAAAGTAGGTTACTAAGAATAGTAGCCACTCACCTTACAAGTAGCCATAATCTCTTTATTTAATCCTGACTCAAGTGCCCAGGACAGTCCTTATACAACATTTATTTATTTATTTATTTATTTATTTATTTTTATGATACAGAGTCTCACTGTGTCACCTTGAGTAGAATGCTTTGGCATCATAGCTCACAGAAACCTCAAAATCTTGGGCTAAAGCAATTCTCTTGCCTCAACCTCCTAAGTACCTGGGACCTTAAGTGCGCACCACAATGCTAGACTATTTTCAGAGACAGGATCTTGCTCCTGCTCAGGTTGGTCTGGACCTCCTGAGCTCAGGTGATCCACCCGCCTGGACCTCCCAGAGTGCTAGGATTATAGGTGTAAGCCACCACACCTGGCCTACATTTCTTCTTTTAAATAAATAACTTAAGATATTTAAATTTAGGTGCATCTTTAATTTTAGGCACAACATAAGCACAACTCAAGCACAACTCATTTAGTTATCACTAAAACAGTAGAGGCTATCACATTCTGTCTTAGTATAAGATATCTGCAAAATATATACTTATTACTAAGGCATTTAAATGCACTAAGTTTTTAAAATTGTATGCCTTATTATTTATTGGAAATAATTGCCAGAACATGTAATTAATATACCATTTTCCACTAAATGGAAACTTATATTTTTTCAAAAGTTATTATATTAAAGAAAGAAGAGCAGAAAATAAATGTCAGATACTCACCACTTCATATGCTTGGGAGACCATATATTTACATTATATCAGCCTGAAGAGATTATGTATGGTTGGGTGCATTATATTTATCATTGGTTGAACATTTTTTTTAAGAAAGGGCTAAAGTTTAGAAAGTGTTTCAGGATGAAAAATAATTTTAGGCAAGGCACAGTGGCTCATGCCTATAACCCCAGCACACCTTGTCTCAAAATAATAATATTAACTATGATTATTATTTGTCATAAAGATAACAGGAATGGGTACAGTGATGTGGCTTTACCTTGAAAATTTATCCAGAATCCCACCATTACAGCTTTAACCTTGCTGCAAGCCACTGTCATTTTAGAACTGTTACTGTAATAGCCTCATACTTAGCTGATTTTGCCAGAAGAGGCTAGGCTTTCGCAGCAACAAATTCTAAGTCTCTAAGCCTTAGTGTATAATGCCAAAATATTATGTATCTTGTTCATAAATGTCTGTTTGAAGTTAGCAAGGGTAAAGGGACTTGGGGGAGCATCTTCTTATCACTCAGGGAGCTGGGCTGACAGGTAGCATTCACAGGGTTGTTAGGGAAAGAGAGAGACTGGAGGATCCCAGAGCCTCAGCACAAAAGTGACCGCTGCTGCCTGCATTTCACTGCCCTCCCCTAGGCTGGGGGCCCTCCTTAACTGCAGATGAGTTGGGAAATATACATACCATCTTGTATGCCCAAGAAGAAAGAAGAAACTGGACAGCGCTGAGTACTTATGACATTTCTCACACTGGTTTGGAAGATTCACTCCTTTACTTACTAAAAGGCGATCTCAACAGGGCAACAAAAAGTGATCATTTTAATGTGTCAGATCATATCACTCTTCTTCTCAAAATTATTGAAGGGCTTATTTTAGTCAAAGGAAAAAAAACAGTGTCCGTGCTCTGAAGCACAAAGCTAAACATGTGCACCACCGTGCAGGTCATTCATTCCCTGACGCTGCTTCAGTCTTCTTAACAGACGGCCCTCCTTCTTCCTTAGCCTGTTTTATTTTTCTCCATAGAACTTGCCACTCTCTGATAGACTAACAAATATATGTGATTTTCTGTATACGTTTCTGTTGTTTGTCTCTTTCTACTAGAAATTAAGCTGAAAAGAGCAAAGAATTAAAGTCTGGTTAATTCATCATTTAAAATTCAATGTCTAGAATGGTCCCTGACTTATTAGAATGTGAATTATTAATTAATTAATGGAATGCCCTAACAACCGTACTTTCCAAGACTCTCAATTCCTCTCTGAAGCTAACTTGTTTGTTAATGTATTACTGCATTTTATTGTTTTCCTTAGCTTTTGCTCACTTGTTTCTTAAGGGTCTTGCTAATGTGAGTTGTACAAGGACTTTCCCCCTCCTTAATGGAATCCAGATTTAAAAGAGTCAAAATAGGAGGTCACAATCAAACCTGGGACATAGATACTCTATTGAGAGATTGCATGGAGGAGAGGGAAGCCTGGACATCAGTAAAGGCCTGATTTAGGATGATCGTTTAAGGTGGCTCTAAGTGAAATTGGATTAAGGAGAATAGGAGATAGAACCAGAAATGAGTCTGTTTCTTAACTTTATTTTATTCATTGTTAGCATGGGATTGTATTTGATTTTCAAAGTGAGAAATGCTTACCAGGCACCATTTCATATACCAAAATTACAATACATCTAAGATATCAGGTGGGAAGTTGCCTTATAAACATGATATGCAGAGGAAAATGCATGTATATATTCTTAGACACATTTATATTGGTAGAGTTACGGGGTGGGTATTTACAAGATAAAAAGAAAGAGAGTTCAAGATATAAAAAGATATAAAATGCTGATTTGACTTTAATAGTTACAAAAGGAACAACATTAATACTCTGTGTTTACTTGACAGGAGATGAACTGTCAAAGAAGAGAAGACAGAGAGGAGTCTGGATGAATTATTTGCTAGTGTGAGACTGATGATTTATTGTGCCTGAATGGAACTGGAGTTCCTTGCCAGTAGACAATCTAATATACCAGAACCAAAGCCCAGGCATACGCTATTAGCAGGAGGTCTTGAAAACAAAGTATTGACAGGCGGGTGCTTAAAAAGGGCTGGCTTGCGGGAGCCACTAGGATTCCCTTCTGCTGTTTCAATGAATTCCACAGTGGCATTAAATCTTAACATGCTGCCCCCTATTTCATCTGAGACATAGTAAGTAGACTGCGTACAATAGCAAAAAAATGACAGTGGGTGGTCTTTGAGAAAACTCTTAACCAGATTCTATTGAATATACATGGAAATGGCAGCATTTATCACTCACTTCTGAGGACGTGGCAACTAGTATTTTTAGCAAACTGTTTCCTAAAGTAATTAATTATCCCAGAAGTCACAAAATGAAACTCAATTATATTAGTGAGGGGTCTCCAAGAAATAAAGCCAGTAGGCTGTGTGTGTACATACACACACACACACACACACACACACACACACACATATATTTATTATAAGGAACTGGCTCACATGATTATAGAGACCAATAAGTCCCAAGTCTTGCAGTCGTCAAAGTGGAAACCTAGGAGTCCAGATGGTACAGTTCCAATTGAGTCTGAAGACTAGAGAAGCAGGAGAACCAAAGGTGTAATTTCCAGTCTCAGTCTGAGTACAACGGCAGGGGAAGACCAGTGTCCTAGCTCAAAGACATTGAGGCGGAGAAAAGTAATTTACTTTGTATGAGGGAGGGGGGTTGCTGGGTGAAAAATACATTCACTACCTTGGGCCTCTTGAAAACTAAGCTATTCCTTATAAATACAAGGACTTGTAACTCTGCTAAAGATAGTTCATTTGCCATTTTGGATCTTCCATTGGGTATATAGTTGCTAGGTTCATAATCTCCATATTGTTTGAAATATTTACTTAGACAACTGAGATGAAAATACTGTCTACTCAAATGATAATATAATTTCTACCCCCTGTTGTGGTTTATACTATAAGATTTCAACCCTGGATGCACATTAGTATCATCTTTAGAAGCGTATCTCTTTCTTCTGACATGGTCTTTACTCACATACTCGGGTTTTATCTAGTGGTCTCAAATTCCATGTGATCTAAGCCCACACAGGAGTAGTGATCACAGGTTTGTTTGTTTTTTAACTGAAAATGAAGACACATGGCAGGGGAGAGTATACATATAAAGGTAACGAATATCTGAAATCAAGAATAGCTTGTTTCACATATACCCTTGTAAGATGAAAATGTAAATGTCTTAGCACAATAACTAAGAAAATGCCAGGAAGGCTATGTTAACCAATGTGATGAAAATGTGTCAAACGGTCTATAAAACCAGTGTGTGGTGCCCCTTGATCATATTAATGTACACAACTATGATTTAATAAAAAAAAAAAAAGAATAGCTTGTAAAACAAAAATTGATGTAAGTCTGCATACAAGTCCACATCAGAATAGAGCATACTATGGTTCCTAAAAGTGGATGTTCAAATCAATGACAGCCCTGGATTTTATAAGTAAGAGACCCTTGTGTCTACTACTGATAGAGTTAAATAATAAAATGCAGAATAAAAAAAGAAAAGTCACTTCTGTCAACATAGGGTAACTGAACTACTAGTGGGGAGCATACACATCTATGTAATTTAAAATGAAGGCATGAAATGGAAGCAACTACCCAGATATTAGAAGGGTCACCAGTATTAAAGGCTAGGCATGGTGACTCACACCTGTAATCCTAGCATTTTGGGAGACTGAGGTGGGAGGATCACTCGAGGCCAGGAGTTCAAGACCTGTGTGATCAAGAATGAGACTCCACCTCTACAAAAAATACAAAAATTGGCCGGACATGGTGGTGCTTATCTGTAGTCTCAACTATAGAGGCTGAGGCAGGAGGATCACTGGAGTCCAGGAGTTGGAGGTTGCAGTCAGCTATGATGATGCCACTATTCTCTAGCCTGGCCAACAGAGTAAGACTCTATTTCAGAAACAGTAGGATCATCAGTGTCAATACTATTGTCCTCTAAAGATGATAGGAAGGATACAGAGTGGATTTGAAGCATCTTGAACCACTTGAAATAAATGGAAGAATGTTTAGGAACTTACTAGATGATTATGGAAACCAAATGTCAACAAATAGTGCAGGTATTTAAAAAGGAGAAGCTGATGTTGGAGATAGTGGGAAACAAGAAAAATGACAATCCCTTCTCCTTGTCCTGTGGGTCGGGAAGGTTAGTGACAGAGGCACATAGAAGAAGATCCTGCCTTTACTAGCAAGTATTACGAGGGGGGAAAAGTGATGCTATCCAGAATGAATGGGGTGGTGGGAAGATCATCAGTAGCAAAAATAAAAATGTAGGAGAGGTTTCGATAGAGAGATGACATGGTAAAAGGATTGAGTAAAGAGTTGGAATTGTATGTTGGGTTTGGACAATGATAGGACTGAGACAAAACAATAACAATAATGATAATAGTAAAAACTAATTGAGCAGTTACCATATGCCACACACTATTCTTAGCACATTACATATACGAATTTATTTAATTTGTACATCAACCTATAAAGTAGGTATTGTTATTGGTCTCAGAGACCATAATGTAGTCAGGGCAATCTGACTGGCAAACATTAGAGCTAGAATTCCAGCCTGAGTAATCCAGCTCTGTACCCTGTGCTTGTAAGAATATGTTCTTAACATACTGAAATATATGCTCTTAGGTCTGGTGACTAACAGCATCTATGTCTAAGTGGCCACTCCATTCTCTATATGAAATATATGCTCTTAGGTCTGGTGACTAACAGTATCTATGTCTAAGTGGCCACTCCATTCTCTAGAATCATGCATTTTACATTTACTTTTCTAAATTTAGGAAAGTTTAAATGCAACAGGTATTTATCAAAAAAAGATTGAGGTGCCCTTTCTACTTGGTGAACATGAACCAGGCTGAGACCATTCAAAAGAACTTGGTTCTGAAGGCACCAAGCTCTAACAACCTGTTGTCTCTGTCTCATGTAGGAATAATCCTGCCTGAAAGACCATGGTGCCCTTTCCCCTGGGGCAGTACTTAGAATGCTTAAAATGGCTCCACTAGCTTCAGTTGCTCAGAGCTTTCCTCTTCTTCAGTCTACAGTAATTCTCCCTTTAGACTGACACATATTTTTCTTGGATGTTTTAGTATTATTACTTACATCTTAGGTCTGGGAATCCAGAGTCTCTTTAAAATTATGTTGTTGTCTTTTTCCTCTGATCAATTTTGTATTGATTTCATAGTTTAACCCTCACGGGGCAATCCTATTTCCAGACCTATAGTCTGCTAATGTATGTGACATGTAAATAATAACAAAAACACTGTGCTAAAGGGCACCCCAAGAGGGAACCAACGTATGTTGTAGCCAGTAGGCAGAATTGCTCTGTAGTGTCCTAGGAAAATGGCTCCCACCTCCCTACACAAATCTGCTACTTCCCAAAATGCATAAGCAGTCTAACTTGATCATCCTATTGGTTGGCTTTTCAAATTTTTACCTAAGTTAAAATTAGCATTCAGTTGTTCTTGCTGTCTCTCTCTCATGTTTGTGCTTGCTGTGTGTACACATGCACGCATATAACACGGTCACAAACTATCATAACTCAAATTTTGGATATGCCCAAATGAGTACATTTGGTGTGAGATGAGTTTTCCTCATTTAAGGCAGTAGAAAAGAGCACAGGTTCTGGAGGTAGTCAGACCTGGGCAAAAAATGGTCATTGACCTTGAAGATTTACTTAATCTCTACCAGCCTTGGGTTTTGGGAGTTTTGTTTTTTTTGTTTTTATCTGTAAACTAGAAGTAAGAATAGTCTATGTTCCTAGCTGGGTGCAGAGGGCTCACTTGTATAATCCCAGACTCGGGAGGCCCAGGTGTGATGATCCCTTGAGACCAGGAGTTTCAGACCAGCCTGAGCAATATTCCTATCTCTACAAAAAATTTTTAAAGATTAGCTGGGCACAATGGTATGTACCCTAGTCCTAGTTACTCCGGAGGCTATGATCATATGTACCACCAAACTCCAGACTGGGTGAGAGTGAGTCCCTGTTTTGTTAAAAAAAATATGAAAGAAAGAAAGGAGAGTTCTTACTTCAATAACATGCATTATTTAATATTAAGCAACTCTGAATTTTATTAGTGGTAGCCTTTCTTCATAGTGACTTTTCTTTTGCAGAAAAGATTTGGAAGTCTGTGTCGAGATAGTCCTAACAATGTACATGATCACCTTGGCTCTGATCTGATCTGTGTAAAATGTCATCAGAAACCAATATGTATTTAGGATGTTTTTCTAGACATGCACACAAACAATTATGAAAACTTTTAAGTTTCTGGTTTAATAACAAATAAGTTTACTTGCATTAGGTGATTAATCTGTGTCATGATATACAAGCATGTGAAACACGGGATAACTAGGCCATCACAAAATCCTTACACCAAATGCTGTTTGAGTCTTAACTATTTTTATTTCATGAAGGAGAAAATTATCTCTCAGAAAATGTGAAAAATTTGCCTGAGTTCTCACAGCCAAGTACTTGGGACTTGGGGCTGGCTCTAAAGCCCAGGCACTTACTATTCCATAGACTGCTTTCAGCCTATGCAATTATTTTTTTATTTGGTATTTTGGTTAATATAAGATGTGTGGTTCTCAGCAGCCTGTGAGGAAATTATATCTTAGGAACTATAGCAAAATAAGAATTTGTGCTTTTAAATTTAGCAAAGATGATAAGAGATAAAAGGAATGTTCCTTGGAAAAACTAATGGACATCCCAGTTCTAAAAAGTTGTATTTCCTTTGGTTATGCTAGATTTTTATGTAATTTTTGTTGTATTTTACCTATAATCTACCATCACCTTCTGGGGAGAAGAAAATAGCTCTCTCTCTCTCTCTCTCTCTCTCTCTCTGTCATCCCTGGAACTGTGACATTCCTTTTACAACTGCAAAGTACCCTGTGGAGATGGTAGATGCCAGGTCTTTTGAGACTTTACAAAGACTAGAGGCCAACTGCTTTCAAACAGAAATATTTACTGAGAAGCTAATTCATGTATCAGATCTGAAAAAAAGAGAGCATGACTAACGGCTGAAAATAGGGCTCATTACTGAAGCAATGTGCAGTGGGCCCAGAGGGAAGTTCTCTCAGTCTAGAAAGGATGTGCTTTTAATAGGAAAGGCCAAGAAATGATGTCTTTGAAGTAAAGAGTTGGACAAACTGACTTAAGTTGGCTGAATGTTAATAATAATAAACAAAATGGACCTCATCAGGTTATTATATCTATATCGTATAGTTTCCATTCAGAGGTATTTACTTATCTGACTTTATTTATCTGACCAGGAATGTTGACCAGTACTTGATATTATAGAATAATTCAGGTAAGCATAATACATGCCTGACATAATTATATGAACTTAAAAAAAAAAAAAAAAAACCACTTTGCTACTCCAAGAAATCTAGTGGAGACCTCCTGGTTATCATAGGAGACGTCACTGCCTATTTAGTAAATGAATTGATAGGTTGGATTCAGGCTTAAGCAAATAACAGATTTTTTAAAATTTATTTTGCTAAAAGACAGAAAAGGCTGACACAAGATGTTTGACGGTGAGTTCTAAGACTTCCCAGATGGATAGCTGTTTGTTTTACTGTGGGAGAACTAATTTCTAAAGCCCTTTTTTTGAGTATAAGGGAACGGTGAACTTAGTTGGCCTTGTCAGACAAGATGTGTTTTATTCTAGATATCTTCTGACTTTATATTTTGAAAAAATATATGCATACCCAAAAATACACAAACACACACACACGCATACACAGGGCACTATATGTATCCTGAACATCATAAGGCACAAGTAATGAGGAAGGACCCATTAGCTACAGATTCATTAGCACTGGTTGAATTTTAATGAACACTACCATTTAGTTCTCCAGCAACCCTTCAGATTGTGTGCTATTATTACTGCCCTTTACAAATTGGGAGATTAAGGCACATGTGAAGCAGGTGAGACCCCACCCCCGCAGTGAGTCTTAGATTGATATTCTATATTCTCACATTTCCTTCAATAATGTGGATCCTTCATGGGGTCCCTGGATTTTCTCTTCATCCTTGAGTCAAGAGGAGAGAACATAAAACACTTCTTAGTTGAAGACTAGATTATACCTCCATCTTTGAGAAAGCTGAGATGTTCGACCTGAGCTAGCAGTGAAGTGAACAGGAAGCGGAACCCCAAGGTTGTTCATTAATGATCTACTAGTTAGAACACATGGCAGGCTCTGTAAGGTCCAGAAGCTGGTAACCCCCGCAGGGGCTCTTTTGGATGAAGTAGAGACTGGCAGGGGGAGACAATCAACGTTAATGTTCTCCACGAGAAACTGGTAACCATTGAATACCAGGGCACTGTAAAGCAAACATGGAGAAAGAAATCTAAGAAGCATGAATCCTTTGTACTCAATTTTGATATGAGGACAATTAATGACAATTAAGGATGTAATGGGGGTGGGGAAAGGGGTGAGCAGAGAGAGAAAGACGGAGGGAGGGGTGGGGAAAGGAAGAGCAGAGAGAGGGAAGGAAGGAGGGGGGTGGGGCCTAGGTGTGTGCCACATCTTTTGGGGGCAAGACATGATTGTAAGAGGGACTTTACCTAACAAATGCAATCAGTGTAACCTGGCTCATTGCACCCTCAATGAATCTCCAACAATAAAAAAAAAAAAAAAAAATAGAAATCAGAATAGTGATTATGCTTGGGTTGGCAAGTAGTGACTGAGAGAGACGGTACAGGATATGTGGGATTCTGGGATTCTGGTAAATTCTCTTTTTTGATCTTTGTGCTGCATCAACAAATGTGTACCATTTATGAAATTTATTGAGATCTACATTGTAATTTATGTATATCTTTTAATTGTGTTTTATTATCCTTTATGTTTAATTTATGCATTTGTATATAATTGCATTCTCTTCCATGTTGTTTGCAAAGGTATTGGTTTTAATCCAGTTCTTGTTTTTTAAATTGTATATATGGCAATGTACATAAACATATATAGTCATACACACATACACATCTCACTTTCAAGAAAGCTATCATAAAATCAATTCTTATTACAAACGGTTAACAAAATATTTTTAAGGGCAGTGACCTATGCTGAATTTACTAAAGAAATAAGATCTCTAATCCTTTGAGGTGTATTCCAATTCTAATACCACTTGCACTAAAAACCTGTACATGGGGGAGACAGCAGACACACATACGTGTGTGTGTGTGTGTGTGTGTGTGTGTGTGTGTATTTCAACCCCAGTTTGATTCTGTCTCAAGGTTGTGGCAGTGTGACAGTCACAGAAGACAAATCAGCTCTGAGAAATGCAAGCACATTTTTGTGCAATGTAAACAAAGTGGGGAAAAATAATAACACTAATGGCTTCTGAATGAAAAGAAAATACCAAGTACAGAACAATTGAAGGAAGAATTCATCATTGAGGGTTTAGGTGATATAAGCAAGGAATTTGATTGTTAGGAAACATCACAGTACTCAACATAGAGAAAATTGAAGGTTAAAGAAAAATATGTTTTGTGATTGTAGCCTAACGGGGTCGGCAAACCCTGTGATCTGTCTCAGGGATTTTGACGTTGAAAAGAAACAGATTGTCAAGTGGAAACTATTATCCTAACAAACACTTCTCTTCCAAAATTCTGGTGAGTCTCTGGACTGACCTCACTCTCTCATAATTAAGCCGTTTACACCTGCTATCTCCCCCATGTAGAGGTTTTTAGTACAAGTGGTGTTAGATTTGGAATATGGCTTATCAGACTACAAATCTTAATATTTCTTTGGTAAATTCAGGGTAGGTCACTCTCTTTTAAAATCTGCCTGTTCTTTAAGCCTGGCTAATAAGAATTCATCCTAAGATAGTTTTCTTGAAAATGAAATTCTTAAAAACAGGCCACTTCAGCTTATCATGATTTATATCTGAAATAGGAGAACATGAAAGAAAATGTTGCCGTTGTGAAAAGCAGATAAATTCTAAGTGGAGTTGGCTCTTATCACAAAATTGAAAGATAAATACAGGGAAACTTCTCAGCAAAAAAGAGAAACAGACTCAACACATTGTTCATAAAATATAAAGAAGTAGCAAGCTCTCAAAACAAAAAACGAACATGTTGCTAACTTATAGAATGAGAACTTCAGCTTTCCCTTGATAGATGTAAAAATCAAACAGGACCTGAGGTTATCATGGAAGAAGATATGGCAGAAATCTCAGGCAAATGTAGCTTTATTAACATCAAGCCACAGATACTGTCAGGACTCTAGTGCCTAATTACATGTTCCAAAGGGAAGTTTTAAGGCAATTTGTGAGTAGCAAGTCAAAACACAAAAGTAGAGTTGGTATGTATTACTCTTGGGAGAGCCTATCATCAGATTTATATTTTGAGAAATATATTAGGAATTAAATTCCAAAGGCCCCGCACTGATGTTGGCAGCAAGATATAAGATATTTGAGTAACAGTTTCGTTATTAACCAATTTATGATCCTTTTATTTCATTGGAGCATAAGGGACATGATAAAAACTTGCTACAAATAAACGACAGCTTTGTTGAACAGGAACATTTTTTTTTTAGATTTTACAACAATAGAATGGGCCGTATATCCTTGTAAATTACATTAATGAGCTAGATTGTTACTTTTAATGGAGGCCCTGTGCTGCACATTATGCCTTATGCAGATTTGCCAGTTAATAAGCCTGAACAGTGTTTCTGTTCGAGGAAAATGAATCTGAAACGATTGTCAGATTATCTGTTTGGCATGCCTGGCTGGTGTCTGGGACAGCACTTGCTAATGTGCTATTACTCAGTGTCATTAACCCGCACAGATGATTGAGAGGTGAATTTATATGTGTACCATGGGGCTCAGCCCAGGGAACAGGCAGAGTGAAATGGTGCTGCGAAGGACAAAATGAGCCATTCATTTGGATTTCATTTGGTTTTCATGTGGTCACTTTGAAGACACGTGGCATTTAAATACGTAGAAAACGAGACAAAACTATTAACCTAAAACCCCCCACAAAATTTGCATTGTTTTAATGGCTTAAAAGTTACAGCGCTGCAAAGTGAACAGTCATCTACCCTTCATGATCCTGGACCTGGGGGATCTTGCCAGAAAAAGGCAGATCCATTACATTGAACCTATTTTGTGTAAGAATATTTTGGAAGCTTTAATTAAAAAAGTAAAATTCACGATGGAAATGTGAAATGAACGACTTCTCACTCCTTCATGAGGGGAATTTAATTTACACGTGTGCAGATTAATTAAAACACATTAAGAGAAACTTATTTCTTTAATAATACAATTATGACAAATGACTACAGCAAAACCATCAAATGGAAACTACTAAATACTTTCTAATTTGGTCTTTTCCGTCTGTTTTCTTTGATATTAATTCCTTTATCAGATGTTTTAATGCACATCTATGCTTTTGAATTCCAAGGACTTTGGAAATTTTTGATAAATTTATACATAACAGGTTACGTCCTTATTCTTAAAAAAGACACAGAAAACGTGCTCGACTGTGATTCTCTCTGCATAGCTGGCTCTATTTTTAGACTTAACAGAGACACGTGAGACCTAAAATATCTCTAACCTACCTAGTCTTAGCCTATGCTTTGAGGCTATTTGAAATTTTTAAAGGAAAAAAACTCAGATCTTTTTGAACTGAACTGCACAAGGAGTAGAACTTGTGACAGTGCGTGGTTTTCATTCTTACATGGTGCGCTCTTAGGAGCCATAAAGAAGATTAGCAGGAGTATTCCGCTCCCCCCCCCCCATTGTATTAAAATTACACATGTGCCTGTGCATGGAAGGAGAAATGTTATGCAAATATAGAAAATTTAACTGTGTTGAAAAATGTTACTCTTTCAGGAAGGTGTCAGGAAGATCAGTGAATTCTGGGGTCACGTTGACAGCAGCGTGTCTTGGGCCGATGTGTGGCTAACTGTGTCACCAGAGTACGTGTACTCAAGTGAGCTGCAGGTCACCAGGGATGCTTTCCTGTTTGTCTCTGAAATACTGTGTTCAGTGGCTAATTTTCTCTGCTATGATATTCTTTTATTGATGAAGTTCCCTCATTAAAGCACTTCGTAATTTCTAAGAATCTTTTTGAGTGCTGCCATCTTTCTATTCCTAGTAGATTACAAGATGTCTTAAATTATAGATTGGTGTGCCTCCGTGTAGTATGTCATCTATGAAATTTTATCCACACACACCATTATTTTATGTACAGTATGACGTATTTGGATTAGTGCTATTCCTCCAATTTCAAACTGCAGTCAACATTTTCAAGGAAAATCTTTTTCTCTACTTTTAATTCTAGCTACCTAACTTCTGACTTCCTACCACCACTCCTCCCTCATAGAAATAAGAAGTTGTAAGTTCCAGCCAATTTTCCTGTATTTAAATTTTAAAAGACGCATGAAGGATTTTTTCAGATTTCCTAAATTTAGATTCATTTTACTTGGATAATGGTTTCCATCTTTGGATCACATCTTTGATAAGGATAAAAAAAATTGAGAAGTTTGCTCCCAATATTCATGATAGCTAGAACTTTTTCACCGTTAATCTGTCTTGTTTAAAGATATAATATTTTATACTTCTTTTTTATAGCAAGGTAAGCCCTTGCAATTTAAACAGAAGAATTGGTAATTTCTGCTTAGCTAAGCAAATAGACCATACAGGTAATTTGAACTTGACAGAAATGGATTTTCTTTATCATATTCTTCAAATATTCATCAAACCACAATGTTGCTCATTTTCTGTTCTGGTTATAAATGATTGTTAAACATAAAATTTGATAAATATCTGACTTGTCTTAAAACCAGTATGAAATAGCCTTACTTTAGTTTTGAGTACTCACTTTGTTCATTCTTGTAATTTATTGCCATCACATATTGCATTTTTCCCTTAGCCCTCCTCTCTGCTCTTGTTACTCACCACACGCCCCTCACTCTGAACACTAGATCTACTCAAGATGGGCTACCCTTTCCAAGGCAGTATCTCTTTCCAAGAGACAGTCTCCATCTTCTTTAGACATTACTAAAGAGAGATGTTTCCCTCCATCCCAGGTCTACCAGGTAATCCAAGATAAACTGATAAATGAATTCACACTAATTTGTTCATTTATCCTTCTCTTTAAAATAAAGTTGATCCTTGAATAACAGAGATTTGAACTCAGCGAATCTACTTATGTGTGGAGTTAATTTTAATAAATAGTTTGGAAACTCTTCTGGAGATCTGTGACAGTTTGAAAAATAATGCAGATGAAGCACATAGGCTAAAATATCAAAAGAAATTTGTAAAAATGAATGTCACAAATGCATAAAATATTTATAAATACTAGTCTATGTTGTCATTTACTATCATAAAACATATACAAAAATAGATTATGAAAAGTTAAAATTTAGCAAAGCTTGTGCATATACTTATAGGCCATACATGATCCCATTCAAAGTAGAGAGAAATGTAAACAAAGCTAAAGATGCAATATTAAAGCATAGCTGCATTAAATTAATGGTGCTACTGTAATAATTTCATAGCCACTTTCTAATGCTGTTGCAGTGAGATCAAAAGTGTTCCGAGTATTCACCTATAATCATGTAATGCTAATCATCTCATGAGAAGTTTGTCTCTTCAGTAAATTGCACATTGTGGTAAAAAGTGATCTCTCCGGAGTTTTGAGTATCTTTTCATGGTATTTAGTGTATCCCTGTAAATTTAAACTAACACCATGTCACCTATATGAAGTGCTATTAGTGACTCTGGAAGTGCTTCTAAGATGCAGAGAAAATTTGTGACTCCTGAATTGGTTCATATGTACTGTAGAGTGAGAGCTGTAGACGCAGTTGCCTGCCATTTCAAGATAAATTAATCTGGCGTTAAGGACCATTGTAATAAATAAAAGGAAATTTGTGAAACTGTCTCTGCAGCTACACCAGCAAGCACAAAAGGATTGCACATTTTGTTAAATACATTTTTTTAAATCTCATATTGAAAATGCTGCTGTTCTGTGCATGCATGACTGCTGTAAGCAAGGCATATCTGTAGACTGTGTATAATTCAGGAAAAGATGGTGAAGTCAATGTATGGTAACTTAAAGTAAAAGGAACGTAAAGGATATAGAGTTGGAGAATTTAATGCCAGCAAAGGATGGTTTGATAATTTTAGAGAGAGGTTTGACTTAAAAAATATAAAGATAACAGAGGTATCTTTCAACCAAATTCCTAGATGCTATCAAAGAAATCATTGAGGAAAAAGGTTATCTGCTTGGACAAATTTTACATGCAAATAAAAGTGCTCTTTTCTTGGAAAATTCCCACAAAAGACATTTGTTAGTGGGGAAAAGAAACAAGCAACAGGATTTAAAGCAAGAAAGGATAGGATAAATATTCCGTGCAAATGCAGTGGAGTTTATGATCAGGATGGCCCTTATCTATAAAGCTGCTAATCTATAAGCCTTGCAGGACAAAGAGAAATACCAGCTTCCAGTCCTTTGGTTGTACAAAAAGAAGGCCTGGACAACAAGAATTCTCCCCTCCCCTTTTTTAAAAAATTAATTCCATTGATGTTTTTTCCCTGAAGCCAGGAAGTATCTTACCAGTAAAGGATGGTTTTGTAAAGGTCTTTTGATATTGGGTAATGCCCTAGGCCACCAAGAACCTCATGAGTTTGACCCCAAAGGTGGTGAAGTGCTCTGCTTGCTCCCCAAACACAATGTCTCTAATTCAACCTCTAGATCAGAGCTCACAAGGACCTTTCAGGCTCATACATGGTACTCCATTGGAGAATGTCAACATTATGGAAGAGAACCTTGATAGAACATCATGAGAGCTGGAAGGATTACGCTATTGAAGATGCCAACATTGTTATAGAGAAAGCTGTGATAGCCATCAAGCCTGAAATAGTAAATTCCTGCTGGAGAAAACTATCTGCATGCTATGCATCATTTCATGTATTTATGACAAAGCTGATCAAGGAAATCACGAGAGCGATGATAAATATGGCAAAAGGTGCAGAGTGAAGGGTTTCAAGATATAGATCTTGGAGAAATTCAGGAGCTATTAGACACCACACCAGAGGAATTCATAGAAGGTGACTTAATGGAGATAAGTACTTCCGAACCAGTGCTAGACCATGAGGAAGAAGATGAAGAAGCAGCAAGTGCCAGGAAACAAATTGATGTTAAACGATCTGGCAGAAAGGTTTTGATTATTCAAGACTGGGGTTGACGTCTTGACCCTTTGATGGTATGGGCACTGAAACTAAGACAGTAGAAGAAGGATTGGTACAATATAGAAATATTTTTAGAGAAATAAAAAAGCAGAAATGCTAGACAGAAATCAGAGTGTAATTTTGTAAAGTTACACGGAGTGTGCCTCTCTCTCCTGCCTCTTCCTGACCTCCTGTGTCCCCGGCGTCAGCAAGATCAATCCTCCTCTTCTTCAGTCAGCTCAATGGGAAGATGATGAGGATGAAGACCTTGATGACGACTCACTTCCACTTAATGAACAGTGAATATATTTTCTCTTCTGTATGAATTTCTTTTTTTCTTCTTTCAATAGATTGAGGGAGTACAAATGTATTTTGCTATGTGGATGAATTGCATAATGGAGAAGTCATTTTAGTATACCCATCACCAGAATAGGGTAGCATTTTCTTAATAATGTTTTCTTTTCTGTAGCTTACTTTATTATAAGTTACCATGTTTAATACATATAAAATACAGAATATGTTAACTCACTGTTATCAATAAGCCTTCTCATCAATGATAGGTTATTTTATTGATAGTTAACTTTTGGAGGAGTCAAAACTTAAAATCAGGTTTTCAGATGCGGGGAGGGTTGGCAATCCTGATCCCTGTATTGTTGAAGGTTCTATTGTACTGACCCCTCCTCAGAGGCCCTCCTGGAAATAGTACTTCTATGCAATCACTGAATACACCAAGCCTCATTTATCTATCACATAATTTTATAGCTCTTCAAAACTTATCTTTAGAACGTATGTAGCAATTTTGGTTAAGTATAGGAAAAATGCTACACAGTCGTTATTGTAAATTCCAGTTATGGTCTAAAAAGACTGTCTATATGTATAGTAAGTGTTCTGCATGCTTCCCACCTCCCACCCCCACCTCTCTGTGTCTATCTGTGGGTTGGTCTTTTTATGTTTCTTTCTCTTCACATACACACTGGTTGCATTTGCTGTGATCTCATTGCTTCTCCTGCCTCCATAAAAGTAATTGCTTTCATTATTGCTGCATAACAAATTACCCGAAAATTTAGTAGCTTAAAATAGAAACACCGATTGTCTTTACACAGGTTCTCAGAGTCAGGAAACTGGCGATAGCTTAGTTTGGTTTTGGCTCAGATCTCTCCTGAGATAGCAGACAAACTCTGCAGGGGCCAGAGCCATCTGAAAGCTTGACTGGGGGCAAGGATCTGCTTCCAAGTTGGCTCACTCCCATGGCTGTTGGCAGGAGGCCTCAGTTTCTCATGATGGCTTGAGTGTTCTCACAACATGACATCTGGCTTCCACAGAACAAATGATTTAATAGTGAACAAGGGGGCAAGCAATGAGCCACAGTATCTTTTATTATCTACTCTGCGAATTTGCACACCATTGCTTCCACTGCATTCTGTTTATTAGAAGGGATCACTAGATCCAGGCCACACCCAATGGGAATGGAGTTCCATAACTCCACATTTTGAATGGAGTAGTATCAAGAAGTTTGTGAACATATCTTAAGATCACCATCCTTATTAAGAAAGAAAATAGGGAAATAACACATAATAATGCGATTTAAGAATGGCTTGTACAAGTAAAAAAGTATGTGTTTCCATTGAGGGCTGGGATTTCTAAAAATCTTACTCATCTTGTATCCCTACTCAAGCATAGAACCTGGAAGATAGTAATAACTACAGATTAATTAATTAATGTCTCCAAATTCTGTATTTTCTAAACTTCGGGAGTTTTGCTGCCAACATTTCATCCCTGTTGCTCAGTTTCTAATATTGTTAAATAAAATAAAACTGAGTTAAGTGTGTTTATTCTTGTTATTTTAAATATAAATTTTAAAAGTTACAAGTGTCCCAATTTAGTCGCCTAATTACTGTCCAATGCACATGTAGTTTATATGTAATTTAATATATATAGATAATCTGTTATTGCGTATCTTATTTATTGTCTGTTGCAGTCACTAGCTTTTTAAGTCCCCTGGAGGTCAGGACTTCTGCCTATTTTGTGCTAGCAGTATTCCTGGACTTGGACATTGCTTGACACAGCCTAACAGCACTCTGCAAGTGTTTATTAAATGAATTAATTAAAGTTTTTACTAAGTTAAGGGTGTTGCAGTCTTAACTTTTCATTTTCAGAGATTTAACCTTAAACAGTTATACATAGTCATTTGGAGGTGTTTAAAATACCTCTTTTTCTCTCTGGAGTGAAGTATTGAGCATTAACACTGAAATCTTACTTGTGTAAAGAGTTTACAAGTAAAAATCCATTGCTGAAACACGCATTGACTAATATTGCCAAGATATAGGCCCATTAGAATAACCCAGTTTCCTTCATTAGATTATTGGCAACTTGGAAAGTATAGGGTAAGCCCTGGGGCAGGAAATTTTTACAACCAAAGCAAGATACCTGCATTCCTGTATTTATCACATCACTGTTCACAATAGCAACAATATGGAATCGACCTAAGTGTATAGCAACCAAAGACTGGATAAGGAAAATGTGGAATATATATCCACCAAGGAACACTACTTGCCACAAAAAAGAGTGAAATCATGTCTTCAGTAGCAACACAAATGGAATTAGAGGCCATTAAGTGAAATAACACAGAAACAGAGAGTCAAATGCCACCGTTCTTACAAGTAGGAGCTAAGTTCCTGGTCGACTCAGAGAGTGGAATACTAGACATTTGAGACTCAGAAGGGCAGGAAGGGGCTGAGGGATGGATGAGTAATTACCTAATGGGTACCACACACTAGTTGGGTGAGGGTTACTAAATACCCCAGACTTCACCACTTCACCACTATGCAATATATCCATGTAACAATATTTCATATGAACACCATAAATCTAAAATTGTGTATATGTATATAAATATATAAAGGATGGTAAAGTAAAGCCCTGAGTACTAGTGAAGACACATTCCATTGCCTGGAAGAGGGTGCAAAGAGGAAGATCATGGGGGAGGTCACTTGTTTTGTAGTTCTGATCTTGAAACTAGAAATGAAATAACATGTCCAAATCCAAACTTTTTTTTTTCAACCTAGGTGCTTTGATCCATCTTGATATGTTTGTCATTATCAGGTTTCTTAATCTCTAGGACACAAATTATGTGGACTGTAAAATAAACCACTGGATATTCTCTATTCATTTCCACCCATCATCCAACATGTTACCCCAAAAAGATGGTACAGATCCACCGTAGAGAGCCACCAGTCTGTTCAGGAAGGGTGGCACTGAGAGGAGCACCTTTTGACCTTCTTCCTGCATGGAAGACAAGACAATACAGATGGAGGAGCTAGAACATTGTGTGTGCCCACACAATAGTGTAGTGTTACACAGTGGTTCAAGTACTCGTCAAGTTCAAAGTCTCTTTAGAGACTATGTAATCTAATCTCCCTTTCTAAACATTAGGTAAATTGATTGATTTTCCGCCTCAAGTGTGTCTATATGGTAGTTTTTTTATAATTGCACCTCTTTGTTCCTGTTTGGAGATGGAAGTTGTAGGCTGCAATGCACTGGGAGAGGCTGTCTCCTGACAGGAACGGATGATATAGAAAGTCACTTCAAAATAACTCATCCACTTCCCTTCCCGACTGTTCTCAAGTCTTTGTGGTGTTAGTTTTAAATTTTTTATTGTTTACTTACCATAGCCTGCAAGTGACCCATACAGTGTTCATTTGGAGCTATGCACCTTAATAAGGCTTTTTATGACACCCTGCAGATGGCAGGCAGCAGTCACATGGTTCTCACCATCACTGGGGACATACTGTTTAGCCTGGATCATCTCTCTGTGAAAAGCTCCAAAAGAATTTCTTTTTCATTATTTAACATCCAATATGGGGTTACATTTGAACGTTTGATCTTCAGGCTTGCTCTGCCCAAAGTTAAAATGTAACACTTAACCCCATTTTGAAAACTAGCAAATTCTGGAAGTGGGAAGGAATTCTGGCTGTTGTTTAAGTTTTAAAACTTGCCTGATAATATAGGTAGAAAGGTACCCTCAATAGATTCAGGTTGAAATAAAAGCCTATGGGGAATTCTTTTTTATACACTTATCATAAAAAAGTAAGACAGTGATTTGTAAAAAAAATTTCATAGAAATAATTCTCTTAAATCAGTTCAATTACTAACAGATGGGAATTTATTTTGCAGTTAAGAAATGCCTGGTGACACTTGGAAGTATCATTAGTAAAGTGTTGCCCTCTATTTAATTACACATTCTTGTAGATAATGCATAAGTACATCTGATTATGTTCATCAGCTAAATAATTTAAAATAGCAATATTTTAGATTCTTCTACTTTTCTTTCTCAAAAAGCTTTTCATACACCACGCAGGATAGTGTCAAACAGCAAGGCCTCTGGTTTGGAAACTACTCTCATCAGACTCTTAATGATGCTGTGCTCAATACTTGTCCTCTTTTAACTGTCTTTGACTAATTCTCACGTCTTAAAGAAAGATGGAATGGCTCTCAACTCCTAAGATTAAAATGCCAGATGCAACACATGAATCAATTGTAAATGACAAAAACAAAGAGTAACAATTCCATTTCTGTAGGAATCAATTCATTATTCTGCAGCCTTCCAAAGATGCTCCTTATTCCAACTCATCCCAGCACACCGCCTTACCCTATACCAAAAATTTTTCCTTTAAAAGTTAACCACTATGGAACTTTTTAGATGAAACTTATGGTGTAATGCAGTATCGAGAGTTTCCAAATAGATTTTATTGGGTCAATAAAATGACATGTTTCTCTCCATCAACATGTCCACAGCCTTTCTGTGATGCAATAAAAATAATATATTGTCAATAATAAAGTATATTGTGCTCTATATGAGCTCATACCTTCAGCTCGTATAGAAGTATTTATATTGTTGTATTTCATCTCACACTTTTTGAGAAGGCTGGCTTGCAGTAAGGATTAGGAGTTATTTTATTAAAGTGCTCCCTGGTTTAAGCTGAATGCTAATAATTTCATAATAGTTGTAGAGTTTAAAAATACAAAGGACAGAAACCTCAGCTGTGTTTACATTTCTTAAACCCTCCCTAGTCTGTACCCATGGGCAGGACCTAGTTCTTCATCTTGGTATAGGGAGAACTCAATACAGTGGTTTGAAAATATGGAGTCAACATAGGTCTATTGAATAAATGAATTAATGGTTAAATGGACATAAATGTTGTCATAAGGAACATGCTGAGATGTACAGTGGCCCGAGTCTGACAAGTACAATAATCTGAGAATTACAATATCCCATCGTTTTCCAGAGCTCCATTTTCCTCCCGCCCTCTCTTTTGTCTCACAAGTTATGTAAGTCATGCAGGTCTCTCATAAATAACTAGGAAGATTTTTTTCCAAACTGAAAGCCCCAGGTTTCCTGCTCTGGCCTCTGCTCCCTGCTCTGCTTTCCATCAGAAGGGGTTCAGGAGTCCTGCTGATGGTCTGTTTCCTGAGCCCCAACCTCTGCTTGTGCCTCTGTCTGTGCTAACGATTCGTGGGGTGGTTGGGCTTCTTGCCCTTTAAATCAGGACAGCCTGGCATCATCTTCCCAAGCTGAGACCTCTCCTGCAGGAACTTCTCCCTGCGCTTCCTTTGCAGTCAGCTGCAGAAGCCTCTTTGTTCTTCGTGTGGTGAATGTGCCCACATGTTCAGCAGCTCTGCAGGTCCCACGGTCTCTGTTCTCTGTGCCTGTGTCATAGTTAGGTTCTGAGCCTGGCTGCCAATCCAATCACTGACATTCATCAGCCCATTCTTTAGCACCGCATGTGGCTGGAAGCCTGGTTTTTCTCCAACATGAAAGCCTAGTGTTTGGCTGGTGGGGAGAGCACAGCATGTTGGAGGGGGGCAGCTGGAAATCTACCTTCCCCACCAGAAAGAGATCAAATAATCATCTGAGATATTTCCAGGTTCCCTTGTTTAAAAGGCAGGCAGATCAAAGACATTGTCACCCTCAAAAGATTTGAAGACCAGCAGAGCAGCCTGAGGCCTTCACCCCTTCACGACCCCTAACTGCTCCCTGTTTGTGGTGACTTTGCACTTTGCGATCTGCCTGTCTACCTTAATCAAAGAACCTAGAGCATTAAATACTTGCGTACTTACATATACCATCTTGAATATCAACAAGAACAGGGACCACTCATCAGTCATTTGACTAGCTTGAAAGAAAAGCATCTGCATAAATTGTTTTTAAATTTTAAATTTGCCTTATACACCCAGTATATATGCTAACGACAGTTGTAGTATTTTTGTTTGTGTGTATGTGGGGTTTTTTTTGGGGGGGGAGGGGAGGTCTAATGTTACCGGAATAATTCCATTCACGAATTTTCATTCTACAGCTTTTTCTGACTTTCCCTTAAAACTGAATTACCTCCTGTGTGTTTCCACTTATAAAAAGTTACCCTTGACCTGGCCATTTCTCCTCATTTTTATAGTCTGAGCTAAATTGACTGTATTTCCCACTAGAATGCTTTTAGGCTGATAAGGGTCTTTATGGGCAGGGAATAGATTTTACTTTTGATTTTTATCCCTGTACTAATATAGCACCTGTAACATGTTTATCACTCAAAATTTTTTTTTTTTTTTTTTTTTTTGGAGACAGAGCCTCAAGCAGTTGCCCTGGGTAGAGTGCTGTAGAGCTCACAGCAACCTCTAACTCCTGGGCTCAAGCAATTCTCCTGCCTCCACCTCCCAAGTAGCTGGGACTACAGGTGCCTGCCACAACGCCCAGCTATTTTTTTTTTTTTTTTTTTTTTGTTACAGTCATCATTGTAGTTTGGCGGGCCAAGGCTGGATTCAAACCTGCCAGCTCTGGTGTATGTGGCTGGCGCCTTAGCCGCTTGAGCCACAGGCACCAAGCCAATATTTCTTGAATTTATAAATGCATCTATAATGTATATTGTGCCATTGTCCTATGACTAGCTGGAATTTTTGTGGTCTCTATTTATGACTATTCACTGCGGATCTACTTAAATACAATGTGTACACCCTTAGAAATGTCACACAGAAGGTATTTTATATATATATATATATATATA
This sequence comes from Loris lydekkerianus, assembly GCA_963574355.1. NCBI lineage: Eukaryota > Metazoa > Chordata > Mammalia > Primates > Lorisidae > Loris > Loris lydekkerianus. The sequence continues at coordinate 15,645 of CAUYPK010097663.1, read as the reverse complement.
GAGAGAGAGAGAGAGAGAGAGAGAGAGAGAGAGCACGTGTGCAAATGAATGTTGAGAAAATATTTGCCCATGCAATAACAGTTAAAAAACAGGAATAGCTATTTTTTGAATGTGATTCTATTTTATGGCATTTCAGCATATAATTCTCTATTTGCTCGCCTAAAAAAACCCACAGTTCTACCAAGTCGATTGAGGAAAGGATTGTGGAAATCAGTCCAAAGATAAAAAGTCATAAATAGCACCAACGAGCAATCATGTAATGACAAGATAAAAAGAAGCAAAGAGATGCTTCCTGTTATTTGACTAAATTTCCGTGTGTGAGAGGGTATCTTGGTTTAGCAGGGAAAGGATCTGACTTTCCCAGCGCAGCACCAGCATCATGGCGGCATCGCCTCTGTGACTACCCCTTGGCTATAGTCACCAGGTTGGGCGAAGGATTAGAAACACAGGATCCGGGCTCTTGCCTGCTGAAGTGGAGTTGCCAATCGAAGACCCAGCCTTGTGGTTGCTGTTGTCTTTATGGAAAAACAGTAAAGATTATGCAACAGAAAATAATTTAACCAGAAAATAACGAAATGTGTCATTTTTAACTGTGCACTTAGTCCTATTTTATCAGCGTGAGATAATATTTTTCAGGTAAAACTAAAACAGTATTTAGATTAATGTGAATACTTAATTCTGTCATCTTGGATTGTAATTGCCCTTTTGGATGAGCCAACAATAATTTATAATTTTACTGAGGGAAATATTTCTCCATTTATATTGGATTGTAACTTGTTCATGACACAGTATTTTCGTCACAGAGAGCGACAACTTCTTTTTCTGATTCCGGTCTTCTGTGATCTTCTCAACTCACTCCTACCTTCTGCTTCATGTTGGAAAAGGGCTATATCGCATCCTAATTGTATGGGGAGAATCAATCTAACATTAAGTGAATTATTATAAATTTCATGCTCTGTACTACCACTGGAGGAAAACGATATTTTACATTAAGTCTTCCCTTCAAGACTTCCCGAAAAGATAAACAGAATCCATTTATATCCTCAGAGTACTCGACTAAGAAGAGTAATTGTCATTTTTAGTAATTTAAAACTTATGTGGATTTATAGATATAATATTCCAAAATGTCAGAAAATATCTGAAATATTTTTAACTATCCATTGTGCCTATGTCAAAGATACTATGCTTTTTATAATTTTTGCAAATAATAAAACATTGTTTACCTCTGTGTGTAAAAAGTAGAATTCTAAGATGTCCTACAAGATTATTTTTCTCTGGTGTTTATAAACTTTGTAGTCTTCTCCCACTAAGTGTGTGAGGAACTTTGACTATAATGGGACAGCCCTGGGATGATTTTGTTACATTGTTAAGATCCATAAACAGTGGACATTGAGTTAAAAAGCATGTTGCTATATGTTATTCCATAGAGAAAATTTTTACAATCATTATTTTAAATTTAATATTTATTAATCCAAATGTATGAATAGATAGGCCTCTTGAAAAAGCAAGTTATCATATGTAAATATGAAAAAGACCAAAAATACTGCATTTTGACACTTTCCACATAGACAGTTCTATCCACTAACAAGTTTGTACAGTACAGTTACCCTGGCAACTTCTCACTAGAACCCCTTTGTAAAAAATTAAGTTTTCTACTAAGAAACAAATTTATAGTTTTCATATGAAATCTATAAGCTAACTATAGCCCAAGAAGAAGGGGAAAGAAGAGAGGGAGGGGAGGGGAAGGGGGAGGATGGGTGGAGGGAGGGTAATTGGTGAGACCACACCTACGGTGCATTTTACAAGGGTACATGTTAAATTTACTAAGCGTAGAGTATAAATGTCTGAACACAATAACTAAGAAAATGTGGTAATCGCTATGTTAACCAGTTTGATGAAAATATTTCAAATTGTATATAAAACCAGCACATTGTACCCCATGATTGCATTAATGTGCACAGCTATGATTTAATTACGAAAATTAAGTTTTCTTATATTTGATCTAAAGAAATATTTATTTCCATAAGAAATAAATAGAATCCAGTGGCTCCTGTGGCTCAAAGGAGTAGGGCGCCGGCCCCATATGCCGGAAGTGGCAGGTTCAAACCCAGCTCTGGCCAAAAACTGCAAAAGAAAAAAAAAAAAAAAAAGAAAGAAAGAGAATCTGAATTAAGTATATTTTGACTCATTGACTGTTATGAATAACAAACTCTGTTACCATTTAAGGTGCTTGATGTTATAAGAATTCTATTTAATGAACATTTTTAATACATGAGTTAAGTGGTAAATATATTACAAATTTAGAAAATTACTAAAATACTTGCTTCACACTTACAATGATGTTATCTCATTAAATGTCTGCTGTTTTACAAGAGCCTTTTAGGGAAATTCTTGAGACCATCCTGGGATCACCTGGTGGACCAACTTTGCTATGTAAAATAAGTAAAAGACACATTCTAGTCTCTAGCTTTTAAAGAGGTTGGAACCCATACTCTGCTCATAAGTGTATTATCCTTGATAAAACCGTGAACAGAGTCATTTGTGAAATTGTTAGAATATTTATAACGTATTAGGAGGTTTATTAGATCCATTGTACTGAACTGGCCTATAATTATAGTCTTATTTGTATATCTTTATTGCTTGTTGTCCATTTACAATGCAACTTACAAGTCTGATATATTCTCACTCAGCTACATGTGCATAATCATTATTGAAGCAAGATAGACAATGGCAGGTCTGGAGCCAGTGGAGTCTGAAAGCTTAATAGGCCGTTAGAGACTTTTAATACACTGATTACTGGAATAATACGGAGCCAATCCTCTGGATGACTTGGTACATTTTGACTTTTTAAAAATCTCCTGTTGGCAAACCAAAGACAATTCTTAGAGGAAAAAATGTAAAGTAACAATTTTAATGCCATATTAAAAGACTTGAATTCCAGATGTATTTTATTATGAAGGAAGCAGAGATTTAAAGAAAACTGTATAATACATTTGCCTCTAATCAAGGAGTACTTAAAATGAGGCCCTGGTTCCTTTTCACTTCTTCTCTTTTCTTAAGATAGCAGAAGTAGGCAAATGACCCAGGAAAATTTCTAGGGGAAAAAGCTGGGATATAAACAAACAGGGGCTAGAAATGTCCTCCTGTATGGTCTGGTATTATAAGATATAAGAAATCACAAATTTTTTTAGTGCTATCCCAAAGAAATTATAATTTTAGAATTCATTCATTCATTTATATGTTATTGGATAAAAGCTTGGGGTAAGTTAATCTGATGATGATAAATTCCTGCCATAACTTTTGTTTGGGGGGATTTCCGTGAACTTCAATATTCTATTAAAAAATAACAACAATAGCACTTACTCATTGGATCAGATATTAGCATATGTAAAGCTACAGTAACTACTCAATACAATTTAATCATTATTATTCATTTTTTCCTTCAAGTAAAAATCATGAGTGCCTGTTACCTCTGACAGAGAAAATCTATTTTAGTAATCAATTTACTCTAAAAAAAAATGGAGTTTTGATCTTGAAAGGCATTAAAAGAGATCTTACTGCGGTCTTTTCCTTTCTTCAGTTAACTCTCTGGTAAGGGATTATAGATTTTTGTGGTTCAAAGCAAAGAAATGAGAAATACATTTTATAATTTTGGAAAGAAAAAGGAAGATTTCCTTTTCAGTAGAAAGCCAAACTAAAAACTACATGTTTATCAGCTTCTGTGAAAAAAAGAAACATATCTAAGAAGAAGGGCATAAAATCCTATTATTTGCATTTTTTTGGTCATTTTTTTATTTGACAGAAAAATCTGATTTAGCAAGAATTCTATTGGTGAAAAGATGTGACATGACCATCCTTCAAACCGTCTTTTTTATCTCAGTGACCCCTCTTTTCTAGTCAAAACAGAAGTAAAAATATAATTCCAGGATAGAACAGAACTCTTTCTAATAGGAAGTCCCATTTGGGTTCATATGAAACTCCTACACTCCTAAAAAATACTCTAGTTCTAGACTAATGATGGGCAGCTTAGAGCTGCCTTTCCTTGTAAATCACACTGTAAAAATGGATTAAAAATTTATAACAGAAGAAGATAACGTACAGCCACCCACATAGACTTACACACACCTACGCATGTTCAGGCAGAAACAGAAGCATAAAGGGAATGTTGACAAAAACACAAAGATATCTTCAATACATGGCTATTACTGGTCATGAGATGCTATTATCATATATTGTGTAGTCTTTATATGAAGACCTCTTCCTTATGAAGCAAACAAACTCATCTTAGATCGGAAATTTTGAACTCACTTTTAAGGACAGGTTCTCCTAGTTTAGCACCATAAAGCTGTTCACATTTCTCAGAATTCTTATAGGAGATTCTTCAGGAGAGAGTGAGCAGATTTCTCTCCTCAATCTCATCAGGCTGAAATTAAGGTGTTAGCTGGGGCTGAAATTGAGGTGTTAGCCGGGGCTGACGTCTGATCTGAGGCTCAGGTCCTCATCCCAGTTCTCTGGTTCGGTTGTTGGCATAATGCAGTTCCTTGTGTTTTTAAGGCTAAAGTCCCTACTTTCTTGCTGTCTGCCAGTGCTTAAAAAGAGAATTGATCCTTTTATCTCTCTATCTCGGTCTCTGTCATCTCTATCTGTATACGTGTCTCTCTCTCTCTCCAGGATTTGTGACTGAGAATTCAGAATTAAATAGTAAAAACTTCACTTTGACCCTGGTGCTGTGGCTGCTGAAATATTAACAGCATTAAATGAGAATGGGAGTGTGAGCGTGGGCCACACATCTGGGGCTCTATCTTGTTGGTTCCTTAGAGGAGAATCTCTGTGCCCTTCCCAGACAAATGAAAAGTGACAGGGTGGTAAGAATATGCGATATTGCTACAGCTATTATTTGAAAGCAAGATTTGGCAGATGGGTAGTGAGGATAAGGGATGATGTTCTTACATCTGTTCGTTTTTATCAAGAAGATAACTCCTTTAAAAAAGAGTGTAAGACACCTTGGATAAATCTGTATGATATATGACAAAAATGGTTCCCTTCTCTGCTCATCAAAGGGTATTTGTTTGCAATCACCATACGTAACAAATCTGAAAAAAGTATATACATAACAAATCTGAAAAAAAAAAAAAGAGAAAGACCAGAAAATAGGTGGATTTTTAATACTTTAACTTTCAAGTTGAAATGAATTAAAAAAAAAAAAATCAAAAAAACTGACAAAATATTTTTTAAATGTGTGCTTCAACACACATTGGTGGAAATTTCTATTTATCTTTTAAATTGTCTATTTAAAAATTATGCCAATCAGTTTGTAATTTATTTAAAAGTATTTATTAAGTATCTGAAAATGCATATAATTTTCTGGGAATATTGAACACAGAGATGAACATAATATCCTATTGCTCATGTTACTCAAGTTATTAAGAGGCAGCTTTTTTTTTTATTTCAATACATAACAGTGTTAGGAAACATTGTCATTTGCTTTTACTTTTCTGAACAAAACTCTACCTCATATATGTGGAGGAAGCAGAATCTTTTCATGGTATTTAAGTCTCTTCAATGAATGTGTTCTACTCTTTAAATGTAACAGAGTATGTTACTATATTTTTTTAAAAGAAAAGTTTCATGTTTATGCATGGGTACATAACTTCCTCTTTTCCAATTTACCTGACATTTCCAATGTTCAAAAGTCTTTGAGTATTTCTATTTTCCTTAGGATTTTTTGTTATATAAAATCAATTTGTATCTGTCTGAAAATCAAGTATAAAAATGATCATTCATTTTAATTTCAGGATTTATATTGAACACCAGAAGCAAGTTAATCACTTTCCCACATTAAAAAAGATTTAATGACAGTGAAAATGTACAGATATTTTGGTCACATTTACTAAAGCAGGTTAGTCTGTTTCCATCACTGTTGTGGCTAAGTTCCTTCAACTCAGTGAGCTCTCCCTCCCCACAAATAAGTTTCCTACAATCTAAGTCATCAACATGTATACCTTCCTCATACCTAGAGGATTAAAATGTGAAACTAGCTTCTCCTGTCATTTATTTTACTTGAGCACATTTTCTCTTTTCAACTTGGAAATACCTCTCTTAGCTGGTGGCCTGCTCCTCTTTCAGGCTTGCTCGCCTCATTGTAATCATTACCATGGTGCACACAGCAGTGGAAATCGGAAGAGGGGAGTGCGCTTTGTGTAGCCTCTCAGCAGTGGAGAGGGATGTGTGTTCTTCACCTGGGACAAAACCCTCAGATGTCAGTCCTAGGCCTCACTAGGTAACAGACGTATGGTTTCAGACACAGATGCATTCAATCCCAATTCATGGGTACACTGACATCAAACAAAAATTCCAATTTAATATGAAAAACGTAATTGTGACCCGGGATGGAATTCTACAGTGGACATGGTGGGCATAGTCTACATACATGGGAAGTCAATGAATGCATCACTAGAATGCCACGTTCTTCATTTATAGTAAGAACTGATATCTCAAAGACAAGAATGTCAAGATCTGTGTGACAAAAGCATTTTCTGTCTTTTGTCGGACGTACATAGGAAGAATAAGTAATAAAGGTTGCTTGGTATCAGAGTAAGGAGAATTAGATAAATCATGTGGTGAATGCCTCTGGGCCATTAAGACGGACACCAAATGCAGTACAGAAGCTTTTCCTAATGGGAAGAGAACAGTATAACCGCTTGCATTATCTACATCTTAGACATGACTTTGCCAGTGGGAAAGAATTCTCGAAGTGCATTGCCCAAAGTTCATACTCTCCTGAACAATATTTGAAAGATACTTTGAACGCTGACCTCTGTGACGCCTCTTTTAATATGATCTCATGGATGATTAATAGTCTTCTGCCTTCTCCTGGGAATAAGGAGCTATTTTAATACATACACTGCATATATTTTTCATACCACTCTTTTATTCCATTGTGTTTCCATCTCACAATTTAACATTAAGAGAGCAATATAATTTCTTGTTAGTTTCAAGTTTTTGAGAAACAGCTCATTCTGGGCTGCAGCTATTGACAGGTATATATATATATATATATATATTCCTTAATGTTTCCATACATTAAATTGTAAAATTAGAAATGTTCAGCAGGTGTTTGGGTACAGATATGGTCAAAACACTAGAAAAATGAGCTTATAGGTGTAGGCAGTGTATGTGTGTGTATATATATACTATTAACCACACTGGCAATCGGAACATGGTTGATCCTACTCAGTCTTGCTCTCCATTCTGGGACACTGAGTGAAGGACACGTCTCAACCTGGCAGGTTGAACTGTTCCTGCAGCTAATGATATAGTACTTCTAATTCCCTCCTCTCCCCTGTATCATTTCCCTTCCTCCACAAATCCCACTTGCTTGTTTTCTTGCAAAGCTGCCAAGAAACTGTGAACAAATTTAATGTCTGAATAAGTGATTGCTCTCTCAGTGACCTTGAAAAATTACTTCCATCATTAAAAATTCATAGAAAATAAAGTTTTTGAGAATACTGGCATATGTAATCACAGTGCCTCCCGCTGTGCTAGTGTACTTTTACAATCTTGTGAACTTTAAAAATTATCTCAAAAGACCTTAATCGTGATCTAGTTATCTAGTTCTATGAAAAAATCCCTTTTATGATTCTTTCCTCTAATGGACTCACACAATTTTCTGTATGTGGAGACAAAGAAAAAGATAGAGAAGAGACTGATCGTCTACATTTCTGTGATACTTCAGAATGTCTATTTTAAACTGCCACAAAATGTCAAATGAAGTGTTTTGATTATTTTTTTTAATTAAGGTGAAATTCAATAACATAATTAGAGTGCACAATTCAGTGGCTTTTAGTGCATTTATAATATTATGCAACTGCCACCCCTCTTGGGCTTCAAAAGTTTTCTTCACCCCAAAAGACCATCACGTACACTTTACGTAACACTCCCCTCTTCCTCCTCCTCCATTCTCCTGGCAACCACGACTGTGCTTTCTGTCTATGGAGTTGTCTATTCTGGATTCCCGTTGTTTTGATTTTAAATGTGTACAGATTACACATTCTGCTTAAGTACTGACTTTATGCCACCTTTTTTCTTAAGGAAGGAATATAGAGGGCAAGGGTGTAAAATCTTAAGAATAATTTCTAGAAATTCTGAGAAGATAACAAAATATCATAGAAGCAGACTTCTGATACCTCTCCCAGGGAAGTGTCAGACTGTATTGTAATAATGTGCTTATTTGCCAGTCTTCCCTTTGAGACTGTAATCACTGGCGAACTTTTCTTCCTCTTTAGTTTTGATGCTTAGTATAGTGTTTGAGGGGTTGGTGTCAACTGAAGAAAATGGGAAAGGGATTCTTTCTTTTTTTTTTTCTTTTCTTTCCTTTCTTTCTTTTTCTTTTTTTAAGTTCTGGCTCTCCTGAAATTACATTGGTCCCCCAATGTATTTATGGTCTTGAAACTGACCTGACCTTATTTGACCCATTATTTAGCTTTATTTAAGCATATCATCAGTATATTATTATTTAATATGTAAGAGCTACATTGAACGGAGGGGTACAATTTCGTATTGCTCTGCCTCTCTCAGCACTCTGCCCCCTTGCACCACCCTTATCTCCCAACCCCCCCCCATCCTCCTTGCCCACAGCTTCTAGCTTGTCTAGTGAGTTCAGCCAATGAACCTTTGCCCAATGTTAGAAGTTAGTTAGATGAGTGCCTGCAGAAAAAGGTGAAAAACCAGTTTCAAATCCCTTTCTTCCTGGTATATGTTTTCTCTGAAATTTGATTATTTTGCATGGGATGGTGGGAAATATGATCATATGAAAACTCAGTTTAATTTCCTACATGTCAGCTTGTTTCTGGGTGGGAAGGTGCCCACCCAGAGAGTAGAAGGGATCATTTCAGCAGTGGGTTAAGATAAGCATTTCCTTTACATGACTCTTTTTCACTTCATATTTGAAAATAATCCACTAAAGCTGGCAGATCTGTGTGGTATGTCTGACTATAGAAGGCCAATGGGAAATAAAAGCATTTTCCTTCATGCTCTAAACTTCAATATCCATGCACCTTCATTCCGTGTTGGGTTGGACCAACAATTTCTTCACAGGTGAGGCACTCGGAATGCATTTTAATCTTCCATTTCCCAGGTTTCTGTGAGGGTAGAGCTACATATTTGATTTGTGGAGGAGAATAGGCCGTTGTTGATTTCACTGAATTTCTGAGGAAATTGTTTTCTGCTCATTTTGGCTTTCCTCTGGGTAACACTTCGCATTATCTTGTATGGTAGTGACTGCTGCTGCTGTTCAGTGCCATTAACACACGTCTGGGCCACCCTTTGTGTGGAACTGTCCCCTGGGGAAAGCCTCAGTGGCCTGGGATGGAGAAAGACTGCAATTTACGGAGTCCATTATCACCTCTGGACGTGTAGAATGATAATGGAAGTGACAGAGGTGCAACTGAAAATTGGCTCTTAATATTTTATGTGTTCAAGCAAAGGACTGGAAATCTCATGCTGCTCTTTAGGGAAAATGAAGTATGTGGGATTTTTTTTTTGTTTTCCTATTGGAAAGTCATATGCAAAGAGTTGACTGCAGGGTTTCAAAGAAAGTATTACAGCAGATTCATTTTGTGTTAACCAATACTTCCCACTGGGGAAAAAATACTTCTCTATGAAAAATTAATACCTGGAAACAAAGTATACCAAGTATGGAGGTAAAGTTTTAGAAGGGACGGTTTTTAAATAATGTACCATATATATTATGTACCATGTACCACTTTGTTAAACCTATGTGTGCTAGGCCTATGCAATCATGAATATTTGCTTTAAAAAATTATCTTGAGGCTCAGCACCGGTAGCTCAGCGATAAGGGCACCAGCCACATACACTGGAGCTGGTGGGTTCAAATCCAGCCCGGGCCTGCCAAACAACAATGACAGCTATAACCAAAAAATAGCTGGGTGTTGTGGCAGGCACCTGTAGTCCCAGCTACTTGGTAGGCTGAGACAACAAAATAGCTTAAGCCCAAGAGTTGAGATTGCCATGAGCTGTGACCTACAGCACTCTACCAAGGGCAATGTAGTGAGACTCTGTCTCAAAAAAAAATTTATCTTCAAATTATTTGATTTCTTGTTCTTATTTTCCCTCAACATGTTCTCTGACTTAGATCATAGGATAATGTTTCCAGATCCATATCACTGTGATGCTGGTTTTGAAAATAGAAATTTTCTGACACATTTTTCATGTGGTGAAACTATAGCATAAGATAGAAAATAAACTAGTTATATTCAGAATTTCACATTATCTCAGTACATAACAATGCCTATGATTATTCTAAAGACATGTTCCTGAAATGAATTTTCTTAAAAACTATAGTTGCTTTCTGGTTTGACTAAGATGTGAAACAACACAGTGCCCTTTCTAAAAAACTATTGTATTACTTTTCAGCAATTTGACTTCAGGCAAAAGAAGAGTTAAGTAAAGTAGTATTATTTCTTAAGGATTAAAGATTAAATTTAAATATGATTTGAAATTTATCAAATAAGACATGTGTATATTTCTTTAATGTGTATTTATGATAAGGATTTCCAATTTCTCTACCAAATTGTAAACATTAGTGTGGTTACTGTTTCCTGTGGCCTGCTGCCTACATGTCTCCATTCTACATTTGGAGGCATTTGGAGATGAGGGATAAACCTGGTGGGGTTTTCAGCAGCTTTTCAGAAATGACAGCCCACTTTTTCTTCTGTGTTTCTGTCAATGTTTCCTTTCTAGAAATGAACACTTAGCAGTGAAGTAGGACAAGTTTTAGGTTGCTATGGTGGACTTCAAACCTCATTTATATCCACAGTGCCTGCCATTATGAATAAGGACTGTATCGATCCGTTTATTTAGAGGTGTCATTTGGTTCATTTGCAACTGACAAGATCAGAGTAACAAGACGTCCAGCCAGAGAGTTAATACAACTTCTAAATGCTCCAAGCAACCTGCTAGTGACACTAAACTCGTTGCTACTTAAATTATAAATTTCTCATGTTTTTATAAGACATAGTCTTTACATTGTATGCAATTCATATGAATACCTTCAAGTTTTATCACTAATATTTATGGAATATTACTTGTTAAGCAAAAAGTTTAGACACTTCTCCCATGTTCTTTATACTGCATTAGTCTTCTGGGGCTTCCAAGCTTCTGAGGGCAAAGATGGTTCTCTCGGTCCTTGCTAGCCCCAGACTAAATGGTTGACTTTTTAAGTTTAAGGTATACGCTACAGTTTGTGGAAGCAAATGGCAGAACAAACTTACTAATTATTTAAGGAGCATCACCAATAATAGGTAATTCAGAAATAAATTACTCTTACTAAGGGGAAGGAAGCTGAAGTAATGATGGCACCACGTAGTTTTGTATCTTCCATATAAGAAGCACCTTACGGGCTCAGTGCCCATGCTCAGTGATGGAGGTGCCAGCCCATGCACTGGGGCTGGTGGGTTCAAACCCGGCCCAGACCTGCTAAACAACAATAATAACAAATAGCCAGGTGTTGTGGTGGGTGCCTGTAGTCCCAGCTAATTGGGAGGGTGAGGCAGGAGAATCGTTTGAGCTCAAGAGGTTGCTGTGAGCTGTGATTCTACTGAGGGTGACGTAGTGAGACTCTGTCTCAAAAAAAAAAAAAAGCCACCTTAGATCTTCAATAGTGCTAAATTACCCCCAATGCTGAGAAGCAAGGATGACAAGGTAGAAAGGGCAATCTGTTCCTTCCAAGGGAAATGTGTAGATAGAAACAGAGATTGTTATAAAATAGAACTCTTCTTGCTGTTGGTAACTAAAATTAAATTCAGAAAAGTAAATAAATCCCAGATAGTTAAGAGTTTTTTGTCTCAAATGAGAGTGACGAGAAACACGGGTATGGACCAAGCTTTCCACTGTCATTTGAAGGCCTTTGATTTTGAGAAACAACATCTCCAAAGTCTGACAAATGCTTCAGGCTTTAATGCATCACTAAACCTAGAATTTGGCCCATAAACCGATAAAATAAACAGTAAAGTTTAAATGATCTTACTGTTTCAATCAAAATGACTAAAATTATTAACAAAGTCATTAATAGACATTTTAGTTGGCACATTCCCTGACCCAAGTTCTGTTCAGGGTTTATATGTGGATTTTTTTTTTTTCAGTTACAAATTTGAAACACTGCAGAGAATATTGCATTCCACTCTTTATAGGAGTTTCTATTTTCTGACTAAGAACTGCCACCACTTTCTTCGATGTCTTCATGTTTTCCTCATTCCTGTCAATGGCATTAAGAGTTGGCATTCTTCTGGGGAAATATTTTTAAATGAGAGAAAAAAAAAGATTTCTGTTATTTTATGAGCATGAGAAAATGAGCTATGTGAGCCGGGGAGGCTGCATCTCACCATACAATGTACAGGCTGTACATGTTCACCCTGAGAAATGTAGAAAAGGTCTCATTTATGAATCTCCTGTAATCAGAACTTAGAAGTTCAATCCGTAAATATCAGTGATTATTTTTAAAGGTGCCAGTTTATGAAAGGCCTAGAATTCTAGCGTTCACAATAGGGCAATGTTCCTTTCTTAGACTTTGGTTGCCTAAAAAATACACATGTGTAAATGGAATTCCAGAGTTTAAAACTTTATCAAAGTGTGGGCTCAGTTGGTTTGTTGGTTATAACTGTGGTCCTTCTTTTGTTACTAGATATAGATGCTCTTTCTGGATCTTGCCAGATCTGATGCTAAGTATTGATATTTAAAATGTCTTTGTTTTTATGTAATTAGATATTGTTCCATAGGGGTAAGTTTACATAAACAGCATATGGGGCGGGGGGGGGGGGGAGGTGGAGGAGAATGCTTAGGTGGATACTGCGCCTGACCTGGCCTGGTCTTGGATCAAATGGCTCTGTGACATTGGAAGGGTCTACTTAAATAGAAACAGCACCCCCCACACACACACAAAAAAAGGGCACCTGGAACAGATTTAAAAACAACTGCCTCCGCTTTCTCGTTAAACTGCCCAGAAATCACATGAAAACAATTTTAGTATCCAAATACAACGAATCCTAAAAATGATATAAAATGTTCATCTTAAAAGAGAGTGTTTTACCAACAGCTTTTCCATATTTCCCAAGAGCTGCATGTATATGTTAGCATGTACTTTTCAGGTTAAAATTCTGTAAGCATTGCTAGTAGTTGTAATTCAATTTTTCAAAGGAAAATATGTAGATGATTTTATTATTTCCCACTTCCCCACACCTCCAAACACTTGGAGCACTGTACCACGTCTGTATCCATTGCCACCACTTCTTTTCAGCTCTACCCTGAGTCACAGCTGTTCTTGCACTATCCAGCAGGGGAGAGCCAGACCAGGAAAGGAAGATTTGAAGACATATTGATGATGTCCCCTTGACATGCTCCCTTATACAGCATCACCAGAATTTGCAATTTATTTAACATGTATAATTTACTTTGATCCTCCCAGCAACCGCAGCAGGTAGACAGGGACGATTGTATTGTTATTGAACTTCTTTCAATAACAATTGTATGGGTTTGTATGGGTTTGCCTTGGTTGATGGGATTTTCACATGTTGCATGAGGGGCTATAACCCTCTTTCAGGTTCCTTTCATAGAATTTTTGCTTACAAATTAGGCTGAGATCTCTGCCTCCTTCTTTTGCTCTTGCTCTCACTCTATTCTATTATTTTATTTTATTTTACTTTGAGTTAACAGAAATCACAGTATCAACTGGGTAAAAAAGTGATGGCAGGGCAGTGGTTGTTTCCTCTCTTGGCAAAGTCCTTCTCAACATGATCTCTCACAGTTGTGCTCATTCTATGGTACCAGTCCACGTCCCTTTTTCTTGGAAAAAGATGCCTCTTCCTGCAGATCCCTTTTCCTTTATTACAGTATTTTTCAGTCTTCCTTATGTTCAGCTTTTATAAATTCCCTATCATTGCACCTCAGTGAATCTAGAATTAGGCAAGCCTGAATTTTAATTCTAGAATGGCTGCTTCTGCTTGTGTCATTGGGCAAGGTGTTACATTTTCTGATATAACTTGGCTTATCTGTAAATTAGGGCACCCACCTCAGTGCATTTTTGAAGCTAAAGCATATAAATAGCTTAGCCCAATGTGATATATATGTAGGGCATCCTCAAGAAATGGAAGCTGTTTAGTAGTTTTTGCTGTTGGATCTGATTAGAGTTTAATCTAGATATTCAGTTTCCTATGAATCTAGCATAGTAATTGGGTATAGAATTTTATTTTATCTGTATCTACAGCTTATCTCTAGCTATTTAGTTATTACTAAAACAACCAGATTCAGATCTGAGAAAATGCATCTAGATAAAATATAACATTATAAACATGCGAGAGAGGGACTCTTTTATCTTGATTCTAAAACTCAAGGTGCTGTGAATATATTTCAGAAATAACTTTTGGGTACAGTCGATTCTTGGTTGGTTTGAAGGGAGAAAGAAACTTAAGCACAGATAATGTAACCTTTTTGCCAATCTCCTGGGACATACATAGGAAATGACAAGGAAAGGGAATGAGGGCCATCTGTTATGTGGAAAGCCAAAATAGAACAGTGATATAACAGTCCTACTCAATCCACAGACACATTTAATACTTTGCCGTTTACAAAAAATAATCACAGACGATAAACTGATTATTTTATATGAAGTTATAATTTACAAGAGTAAAATCGCTCTTTTTGGTGTACGGTTCTGTGAGTGTAGAAACACATGAAGTTGTGTAACTACAGCAGTTGTGTAGTCAACACAGTCAGGACATCAATCATTTATTATTGTGTGAGTCTGAAATTAGGCAGCCCTAAATTTAAATGCTAGATCTGCCACTTTCACTAGCTGCATGTCATTCAATATTTCCGTCAGCTCCAAAAGACGCCTTCAAGTCCACTTTCTGTCAATCCATGTCCTTGCTCCTGTTTTCAGGCAACACTTAACTGTTTCATCTCCTTATAGACTTTCCCCCATGACGTCATGGAGGTTTATTGTACCTACAGGATGTATTCTCTTTATCTCTTTTCTTTCATGGATATCTATTGAGATTGAGCATGTTTGCATGCATCAGAAGCTAATTTCTTTTCATTCTTCCAGAATATTCTTTTGCATGAGTGCTTGATGGTCTATTTCTCTACCTACCTGTTGAAGGACATCTGTGTTTATTTATAGTTTTTAGTAATTCCAAATAAAACCAATATAAGCATGTGCGTGCAGGTGTTTGTGAAAACCTGAGTTTTTATTCCTCATGGCTGGCTGCAGTGGCACACACTTGTAATCCCAGTTCTTTGGAAGGCCAAGGTGGGAGGACTGCTTGAGCCTAAAAGTTTAGGTTACAGTGAGCTGTCATGCCACTGCACTCCGCCTAAATGACAGAGCAGGAAAAGAGTTTTCATTTCTCTTAGGTTGCTGGGTCATATAATAAGTGTTTTGAACTATTTTGGGGGAGCAATTTTATATTAAAAAGGCTGAACTTACTAAATGCAGAATACAAATGCCTACATACAGTAACTAAGAAAATCCCATGAAGGCTACGCTGAACAGTTTGATGAGAAAACTTCAGATTGTATATGAAAGCAGCACATTGTACCCCTTGATTGCACTAATGTACACAGCTATGATTT
>CAUYPK010097662.1:0-61362 GCA_963574355.1 Loris lydekkerianus | reverse complement strand
AAGTGTGCCCTTTCCTCCACATCCACGCCAACATCTCTGGTTTTGGGATTTTGTTATGTGGGCTACTCTTACTGGGGTTAGGTGATATCTCAAAGTAGTTTTGATTTGCATTTCTCTGATGATTAAGGATGATGAGCTTTTGGCTCCTTTCTTTCTTTCTTTCTTTTTTTTTTTTTTCTTTTTTTGAGACAGAGTCTCACTACGTCACCCTCGAGAGTGCTGTGGCCTCACAGCTCACGGCAACTTCAAACTCTTGGTCTTAAGGGATTCTCTTGCCTCAGCCTCCCAAGTAGCTGAGACTACGGGCACCTGCTATAATGCCCAGCTATTTTTTTTTGTTGTAATTGTCATTGTTTGTTATTTAGCAGGCCCAGGCCAGATTCAAACCTACCAGCCCCAGGTGTATGTGGCCTGTGCCCTAGCCGCTGAGCTACAGGCTCCTTTCTAACCAATGAAAAATTCTGAATTTTGAAACCTAACTGGCCTCCAGGGTTTCAGATAAAGAACTGTGGATCTTTTTGTTTGTTTGTTTGTTTAGACAGAATCTCACTCTATGCCCTGGGCAGAGTGCTGTAGCGTCATAGCTCACAGCAGCCTCAAACTTCTGGACTCAAACAATGCACTTGCCTCAGCTTCCCAAGTAGCTGGAACTACAGGTGCCCACCACGACACCCAACAAAGTGAGCAACAAAGTAAGACTGTCTCAAGAAAGAAAAAGTAAAACTAAAATTTATGAGAATGCATTATCTCAAACTCAGCAATAAGAAGCTGCACACCTTGGCACTCCAACCCCACTTTGTGATATCTACAAATTTCCCAATAAATTAAAATCATCTTTTTTTTTTTTTTCAGACAAAGTCTCACTCTGTTGCCCAGGCTACAGTGCCCTGGCATGGCATTAGCCTAGCTCACAACAACCTCAAACTCCTGGGTTCAAGTGATCCTCCTGCCTCAGCCTCCAAGTAGCTGGAACTACAGGCACTGCCACAACACAAGGCTAATTTTTTAAATTTAGAGTAGAGATGGGGTCTTATTTATTTATTTTTTTTAACATGGAAGATGTGTGATTTCCTGAGGTTATCAAGGGTCACCAAAGACTTCAGAGCCGCCCCCAAGCCCTCTGCCCCCCTGCTCTTGTTCAGGTTGGACTCAAACTTCTGAGCTCAAGGGATCCTCCTGCCTCAGCCTCCCAGAGTACTAGGATTACAGGCATGGCCACTGCACCTGACCCAAATTAAAATCATCTTAATATAAGTTTAGCTTTTCCTTAATTCCACAGCTCCTTGAAAGATTTTCACACAAAGTCAAATTTAGTGGTGCAGCACCGTGGCTTAGTGGGGAGGGCCCCAGCCCCATATACCAAGGGTGGCAGGTTTGAACCCAGCCCCAGCCAGCTAAAACAGCAGTGACAACTGCAGCAACAAGAAAAAAAAGCCAAGTGTTGTGGCGGGTGCCTGTAGTCCCAGCTACTCAGGAGGCTGAGGCAAGAGAATCGCTTAAGCCCAAGAGTTTGAGGTTGCTGTGAGCTGTGACACCACAGCACTCTACCAAGGGTGACAAAGTGAGACTCTGTCTCTAAAAAAAAAAGTCAAATTTAGTAAACATTTTTTCAACTCTGATTTTCTCTCGAAAAGAATCCATCCTTGAAGCAGATCTTTGCTTTGAAAGTACCATAGGATGGTACCAGGGCTTGGCTCCCTGCAGCCTCACCTATGTTCCCCACTGCCAGCAAGGATGCTTCTAGGCTCTGCCACCTCTGATGAAGCTGCTCAGAACATGCCAGCGGGTGGCATGCAGGGATCCAGGACTGGCATCCTACCTGTGGGGCTGCAAGTCAGAACTTGCACTGAACAATATCCTTTAATTGCAGCTGATTAGCTGGAATTTGGAATCTATATCTGAGAACAGCAGGGCACAGGGGACTCCTTGATTAAACAGGTCAGAAAACTATACACTGCTAAGAGGAACTGGGAGCCTCTTGTCACAGTGTTCTCATTGCTCAACCTCTGATTACACACAGCCGTGTCCTTTGACACTCACTCCCATGACATCCCCACCTCCGCCTTCCCTCCCATTTCCTATCTGTGCCCTGGAGTTCAGCCCACCGGTGCCTGGCTTCTCCCAGTGGCTCTACTCCTGACCCAATTCAGTCCACATGCCAGCCTTCCCCTGTCTCCAGCACACTGGTCTGGTGGCCTTGGGGTGTCTTCAGCTGCCTGACATGCTTTGAGGAACAAGTCAGGGTATAAACAAACCAACCTATTTTGGCGTTTTCATCCGCTTTCTAGAGTAATGCTGAGCAACTGAATGTTCTATGCTGATGGAAATATAGTAAAATCTGTGTAAGTTGACCAGTTAAGGGATAATAGCAAACTGGTCAACATTCAGAGGTGGTCAGCATAAGGAAGTAGGCCTCCTGTATCGATACATACATGCAGTCTATGAAAATTAGGTCAACTTAAAGAGGTGGTGAACCATGCAGGTTCTACTATATTCTGTATCTGCCTCATCCACTTTGGTAGCAACATCTGGCTATCAATTACTTGATGCATGGCTAAATGCAATTGAGAAGTAGATTTTAATTTTTATTTAATTTTTTATTTTTTATTTTTTATTTTTTGCAGTTTTTGGCCAGGGCTGGGCTTGAACCCGCCACCTCCGACATATGGGGCTGGTGCCTTACCACTTTGAGCCACAGGCGCCACCCTAGATTTTAATTTAAAAAAAAAATTTTTTTTGGCCGAATGTGGTGGCTCATGCCTGTAATCCTAGCATTCTGGGAGGCCAAGGTGGGTGGATTGCTGAGCTCATGAGTTTGAGACCAGCCTGAGCAAAAGCGACACCCTGTTTCTACTAAAAATAGAAAAACTAAGGCAAGAAGATGGCTGGAGCCCAAGTTGGAGGTTGGAGGCTGCTGTTAGCCATGGCACTCTACTCAGGGTGACAGCTTGAGACTCTATCTCAATAAATAAATAAATAATATTTATTTATTTTTTTTTTTGAGACAGAGTCTCATTATGTCACCCTGAGTAGTGCTGTGGCATAATAGCTCACAGCAACCTCAAACTCTTGGGCTTAAGCGATTCTCTTGTTTCAGCCTCCAAGTAGCTAGGACTACAGGCACCCACCACAACACCCAGCTATTTTTGATTGCAGTTGTCACTGTTGTTTAGCAGACCTGGGGCTGGGCTCAAACCTGCCAACCTCAGTGTATGTGGCAGGTGCCCTACTCACTGAGCTACAGGCACTGAGCCCTTTAAAAAAAATTTAAAATTAAAATGTATGTATGTGTGACTAGTGACTACCATATTGAACAGTACAGGTCTAGAGAGCGGAAGGGCTGGGGGGCCAATACTCCTGTAACCTAGCTTAGTGGCCTAGTCTCTCAGGAAGGGCTTCCAGCTCCCAGGATAACTGAGCATTGGGTGAGCCCTGCAATGTGTCACTGGGTGAGCATAACTGGATGTACTGGGCTACCTGGAGTCCCATCCCAGCATTCAAAGGAAGCTTAGATTCCAGCACCGTTGGAAAGCATCATAGGAGGTCTTTTCCAAGAAACAACTGAGGAAGCACAAAGGGGAAACCATCTCACAAAACACACAGGGGCTTCTATCTCCCTCCCTGGGTGCCACTCCTCCCACACCCCATACTCCAACCTGGTCCTGCTGGTCTCTCCCTCCTGCCCCCTTATCCTTTCTTATTTAAAGAAAGGTGACCCACTCTGGTCTTTTCCCTGTGTCACCTCACCTGAGACCACATCCAAAGAGACCAGCGGACATCCTTCATTCTTGGCAGGCAAGAGAAGACAAAAGGGACCAACACTTAGCCTGCTAGGGTTTTTTTTTTTTTTTTTTTTTTTAATCCCTATTATCCCTGTTATACAAGAACACTTCATTATCCCCAGTTTACAGATGAGGAAACTTAGGCACAGAACAGTTAAGGGCACCCTGCACAGGAATGGAGAAATCATAATACAAGCCCGGAGTGGTGCACTCCTAGGACACTGAAGACCTTTCTCATTGAGACTTATCCGTCCAATGTCCTCCACCACTTGCACTCACTCTCTGATAATAAATCCCCTACTGATGGCTGACAAGCAAACCACCCACTTACGCTAGCTAGAGAGATCTTGGATTATCCCATCCCAAAGACACTGTTGGTTAACCAGGAGACAAAGGCTTAACCCCATGGAGTGAGTCAGTGAAGATCTTAAATACAAATGTCTCAACCTGGACTTTAAGGCTCAGCAGGACATGCCAGCCTCCTTTCTTGTCAACTCCCGTTCTGACAAGATGAGCCTGTTCTTCAGCTCAGCTCAGCTCAGCCGTCCCCAGCCCACAGCCAGGCCAGCCCTACAACTAAGCAAGCTATTGCTCCCTCCTCCTTTTTTTTTTGGACACAGACTCTCACTCTGTTGCCCAGGCTAGGAGTGCCCTGGCATGGGGTTAGCCTAGCTCGCAGCAACCTCAAACTCCTGAGCTTAAGCAATCCTCCTGCCTCAGTCTCCTGAGTAGCTTCTTTCCTTTTTAAATCATTGTAAAATATGCATAATATAAAGTTTACCATTCAGACCATTTTTAGGTGTGTAGTTCAGTGGCATCCACATTATTGGGCGACCATCACCACCATTCATCTCCAGAACTTTGTCAGTTTCCCAAACTGAAACTATATCCACTAAACAATAACTCTGGCCCCTGCAGTGGCTCATGCCCGTAATCCTGGTACTCTGGGAGGCCGAGGCAGGTAGATTGCCTGAGTTCACAGGTTTAAGACCAGCCTGAGCCAGCGTGAGACCCTTCCTCTAAAAACAGCCAGCGTTGTGGCAGGCACCTGTAGTCCAGCTACAAGGGAGGCTGAGGCAAGAGAATTGCTTGAGCCCAAGAGTTTGAGGTTGCTGTGTGCTATGATGCCATGGCACTCTACTAAGGGCAACAAAGTGAGACTCAGTCTCAAAAATAAAGATAAAAAATAAATAATAACTCCCTATTGCCTGCTCCCTCCAGCCCCTGACATCCACCGTTCTACTTTACCTCCCTGGGTAGGTACCTCAGGTAAGCAGAATCATCCTGCTTCTGTCTTTGTGTCTGGCCTATTTCTTTTCTTTTCTTTCTTTTTTTTTTTTTTGTAGAGACTGAGTCTCACTTTACCGCCCTTAGTAGAGTGCCATGACATCACAGGACTCACAGCAACCTCCAGCTCTTGGGCTTCTGCAATTCTCCTGCCTCAGCCTCCCGAGCAGCTGGGACTACAGGTGCCCACCACAATGCCCGGATATTTTTTGGTTGCAGTTCAGCTGGGACTGGGTTTGAACCCGCCACCTTCTGTATGTGGGGCCGGCGCCCTAGTGTCTGGCCTATTTCACTTCACACGGTGTCTTCAAGGTCCATCCATGTTGTAGCACATGTCAGACGTCCCTTTTTAAGGGTGAATAATATTCTATATGTGCCACGTCTTATTTATCGGTTCATTTGTCAATTGGACACTCGGGTTGCTTCTACCTTTTGACTTTTGTGAATAATGCAGTTATGAACATGGGTGTACAAACAAATATGTGTTTAAGTCCCTACTTTCAATTAGAAATGGAGTGGTTTGATCACATGGTAACTCTGTTTTCCCCAGCTGTTGCTCCACTTTTACTCTCGTCCCATACGCCTCTGACATCTACACTAGCCAGCATGTTAACTGTCACACTTTAAAATGTGGTACTGAACTCATTGCTCCCTACCCGAGGATCTGGAGGAAACTCAATGGTGATGTGCCATAGGACAGGTCTAAACTTGGCCCATTTCAATGTTTATGTTAGAAATTCCAATACAGGTATGCAGACCTGCTAATCAAATATAGGGATGTTATGAGAGGTCTGGCATACACAGAATGAAGATTTGAAAATGTTGTGACAAGCAGGAGTAAGGGAATTATAAAATTAGCTTCTCTTCAGTGAGTGCCATGACAGGCTGAGCACTGTGCTGAGTGTGTTTCCTTATGTGTTTATTTATTTCAGAAACAAATTTCTGTCTCTCAGGTTGGAGTGCAGTAGCACAATCACAGCTCACTGCAGCCTCAAACTCCTGGGCTCCAGAGATCTTTCTACCTCAGCCTCCCAAGTAGCTGGGACTATAGGCATGCACAACCATGCCTGGCTAATATATTTATTTATTATTATTATTTATTTTTTTTAGAGAGGGGTCTCACCATGTTGCCCAGGCTGATCTTGAACTCCTGGCCTCAAGTGATCCTAGTACCTAAGCTACCCAAAGTGCTGGAATTATAGGTACGAGCCACCACACCTGGCCTTTAAGTTCCTTTCCTTTATGCATCATTTTAATGTCACACCTCTATAAGATCAAAAATATTGACCAACTTCACAGAAGAAAAGGAGCCTCAGAGAAGTTAAATAACTTACCCAACTTGAGGTTCCTTCCAATCAAACGAGTCTGACCCCAGAGTTCATACTCTTTCCACCACACTATGCCAACTCCTATTCCATTACAACTACAACATTGAAGGGGTAAATAACCTTGACACATTTCATATCAAAGTTGGGTTGGCTTGGCACCTGTAGCTCAAGCAGCTAGGGCACCAGCCACATACACCAGAGCTGGCGGGTTTGAATCCAGCCCAGGCCTGCCAAATGACAATGACAACTACAACCAAAAAATGGCTGGATGTTGTGGCAGGCACCTGCAGTCCCAGCTGCTTGGGAAGCTGAGGCAGGAGAATTGCTTGAATACAAGAGTTTGAGGTTACTGTGAGCTGTGATGCCATAGCACTCTACGCAGGGTGACAACTTAAGACACTGTTTAAAAAAAAAAAAAAGAAGTTGGGGAGACGTGGCTTGTCAGTGTTCATAACATTAAACTATTGGAATTTATTTATTTATTTATTAAATTGAGACAGAGTTTCACTTTGTTACCTTCTGTAGAGTGCTGTGGCATCATAGCTCACAGCAACCTTAAACTCTTGGGCTCAAATGATTCTCTTGCCTCAGCGTCCCAAGTAACTGAGACTATAGGCACCCACCACAGCACCAGCTATTTTTAGAGATGTGGTCTCGCCATGGCTCAAGCTGGTCTTGAACCTGTGAGCTCAGGCAATCCACCCATCTAGGCCTCCTAGAGTGCTAGGACTACAGGCGTGAGCCACACTGCACCCGGCCTAAGCTCTTGGAATTTTTGTTCAATTTAAAGTACAGTGATATAGCTCCTATAAAAGCTTACATAGTCGTAGACTTCATCAATAAGGAGAATAGCAGCCAAACTGAAGGAGCTATTTGTCCTACTATGTGCCACATCAGTTAGTGACATTGAGAGGATGTGGCCTATTCCAGACATCCAGTTTTTTTAAATAACTCTCTGGAGGTATCATTGATATACAATAAAACACACATGTTTAAAGTATGCAATTTCGTAAGTTTTGGCTCAGGTATAAACTTCTGAGTTTATTACCAGAATCAAATGAACATGTCCTTTGCCCCAGTTTCCTTGTTCTGGTTTATAATCCCTTCTTCCTGCTCCTCCCTGCTTCCATATCCCCAAGCAACCACTGAGTTGCTTTCTGTCACTGTAGGCTCATTTGCATTTTAAAGAATTTTACATAAATGGAGTCATATAGTATGAACTGTTATTATTTTTCATCTGGCTGATTTTTTTTTTTTTTTTTTTTTTTTGAAAGAGTCTCACTATGTCGCCCTCAGTAGAGTCCCATGGCGTCTCAGCTCACAACAACCTCAAACTCTTGGGCTTAAGTGATTCTCTTGCTTCAGCCCCCACCCCAGTAGCTGGAACTACAGGCGCCCTCCACAACATCCGGATTTTTTTTTTTTTTTTTTTTGGTTGTAGTTGTCATTGTAGCTTGGTAGGCCCTGGCGGGATTTGAACCCACTAGCTCCAGTGTATGTGACTGGTGCCCTAGCTGCTGAGCTACAGGTGCCAAGACCATCTGGCTGCTTTTACTCAACACAATCATTTTGAGATTCATTGATGTCCATTGTCCTTGTATCAGTAGCTGTTTAAGTGATTCAGTAGGTTTTTTATTTTGCTCTGCCCTATTCTATGGAATGAATATACCACAGTTGATCCACTCACTGTTGGTATTTTTGTTGTTTTCAAATCTTAGCTCTTACAGATAAAGCTGCTATGAACAGTGGCCTTTGAATGGACGTATGCTATCATGTATCTTGGGTAAATATTTTGGAATGTAATGGCAAGGTCATATGAAAACTGTATATTTAACTTTTGCGGTTGAACTTTTTAGTTGTCAACTGTTTCCCAAAGTGCTTACTCTATTTTATATTCCCACCAGCAGTGTTGAAGACTTTTCGTTGCTCCACATCCTGGCCAGTACTTGGGATGGTCCGTCTTTTTAATTTTAGCTGTTCTAATAGTCCTGTAGTGGTCAGACATGACTTTTCTTTTTAAATAATTAAAGATTTTCTTTAACAGCCACTTCTCCTCACACTCCAGCACATATATTGGATTATAATAAAACCATTCCCCTTAGACATAGGTTTCCAGATATAACTTGACCATTCAACCAAAAATTTTCCCAGAGGTCTTTTTTTTTTTTTTTTGAGACAGAGTCACTGTGTCACCCTGGGTAGAGTGCTATCACTTGTACCTTACAGGAACCTAAAACTCCTGGGCTCAAGTGATCCTCTTGCTCAGCCTCTGGAGTAGCTTGGCCTATAGGTGCCTACCATAATGTACAGCTAATTTTTCATTTATTTATTTATTTATTTATTTTGCAGTTTTTGGCTGGGGCTGGGTTTGAACCCACCACCTCCGGCATATGGGGCCGGCGCCCTACTCCTTTGAGCCACAGGCATGGCCCAATGTTTCTATTTTTAGAAACAGGGCCTTATTCTTGCTCAGGTTAGTCTTGAACTCCTGAGCTCAAGCTATCCACCTGACTTTACCTCCCAGAGTGCTGGGATTACTAGCATGAGCCATCTCTCTTGGTCACCCAATGAACTTTTATTTATTTATTTTTTTGAGATGGAGCCTCAAGCTGTCACCCTGGGTAGAGTGCTGTGGCATCACAGCTCACAGAAACCTACAACTCCTGAGCTCAAGTGATTCTCCTGCCTGCACCTCCCAAGTAGCTGGGACTACAGGTGCCCACCACAACGCCCAGCTATTTTTGGTTGTAGCAGTCATTGTTGTTTGGCGGGCCTGGGCTGAATTCGAACCCACCAGCTCAGGTGTATGTGGCTGGCGCCTTAGCTGCTTGAGTCACAGGCACTGACTTTTCTTTTTCTTTTTTTTTTTTTTTTTTTGGAGACAGTCTCACTTTGTCACCCTTGGTAGAGTGCCATGGCATCATAGCTCACAGCAACCTCAAACACTTGGGCTCAAGCAATTCTCTTGTCTCAGCCTCACAAGTAGCTGGGACTACAGGTGCCTATCACAGCGCCCAGCTATTTTTAGAGACAATGTCTCGTTCTGGCTCAGGCTGGTCTCAAACCTTGAGCTCAGGCAATATACCTGCTTTGGGCTCCCAGAGTGCTGGAATTACAGGCATGAGCCACTGTGCCTGGCCCTAGATGAAACTTTTCCATGTTGCAACAAAACTCACATATAACAAACACAGACTATACAGAGAATTCTCAATACTATCAAATAAATGGGAATCCAAAGAGGACAAATCCACCCCAAATGGCACCTCAGACAGTGCCTCAGACACCCTGAAAGGCTGGAAGGTAAACCCTTCCCAAATGTTGCCTAGTCCCTCCATTCTCTGGGCACCATAAAAGAGCTCAATCCAAACCAGGTTCCTAAAGTTCTGCTTAATCTCCTGCCTTTCTTCCCCAAAGTAGCTTGCCAAACAATGGATGTTTAATAACCTCCCAAAGTGGGTGGGAACAAGGATCTTGGGGTGCACCCTGGGGAATTTGCCCAACAAAAGTCCTAGAGTCCAGACTCTTTCCAAATCCATTTCCTTCTCCTCAACTCAGGTCAGTTTAAAGGGAGTTGCATCCACTTTGGGGAGACAGAGAGTGGAGTTCCCTAGAGCTAAAACTGGCTCCGGCAGCTGCTGGGGTTGTCCCTTGCTCTCTCACTTCAAAAAGAAGTTACTCCTACCATGAAGACCCATGGCTGTGACCCAGGCCTGCTCCTTGCCTCTTCCAGAAGTTGCAGCCCACGATCCCACCCAGGGATGCCAAAATCTGTTATGGAAGGCTCAGCCTTGCTCCTGCAGCTTCATCAGAAAAACAAGAACAAGTGGTTTGAGAAGAAGGAAAAGTAAATTTATTACTTTGCCAGCAAATGAGGAAAAATGGCAGACTACTCATCTCAAAATACAAAATTTCCTCCAGGCATCACTTTTTAAATGAATCTTATTATAAACCAAAAAGCATCTGGAAGAAAATGCAAGAAGGGAAAGGGAAGCAGGGCCCATGGGAAACAGGGCCAAGGGGAGCTTAGAGAAAGGTGGTCATCTTGAACTTCCGGAAGAGGGATTAAACTTGTGCTGTTTTAGAAGATTTATTGGAACCCAGAGGGAGAAACAGTTTTGGCTCCATCACAGGACTGTCTGATACAGCCTCTCAAAGGCAGAGGAGTTTTGAGGAAGTGAAGCCCCTATCATTAAAGGTGTTCAAAAAAGGCTTGGCACCAGTAGCTCAGCGGCTAGAGCGCCAGCCACATACACGAGATCTAGTGAGTTCGAATCCAGCCTGGGCCTGCCAAACAACAATGACAACTGCAACCAAACAATAGCCAGGTGTTGTGGCACGAGCCTGTAGTCCCAGCTACTTGGGAGGCTGAGATAAGAGAATCCCTTGAGCCCAAGAGTTGGAGGTTGCTGTGAGCTGTGAGGTTATAGCACTCTATGGAGGGCGACATAGTGAGACTCTGTCTCAAAAACAAAACAAAACAAAACAAAACAAAACAAAACAAAACAAAAAACAGCTCAGCACCCATAACACAGTGGTTATAGCTCCAGCCACATACACCAAGGCTGGTGGGTTCAAACCCAGCCCAGACCAGCTAAACAGCAAAGACAACTGCAACAAAAAAATAGCCAGGTATTGTGGTGGGTACCTGTAGTCCCAGCTACTCAGGAGCCTCAAACGAGAGAATCACTTGAGCCCAAGAGTTTGAGGTTGCTGTGAGCTATGATGCCTTGGCACTCTACCAAGGGTGACAAAGTGAGACTCTGTCTCAATTAAAAAAAAAAAAAAAAAGACCAGGCTGTTGTCTTCCCCTGAACAGGCCTCCCCAGGGAGCTTCCATCATATTCCGAACTCCCTAAGGCAGGTAACATCTCAGCCTGATACAAATTTAGTTCTGATTCAACTGCCTGGGGTGGGAAGAAACCCACCCCAGGCAGTTGACTTTGCATTTCTAACCAGGTCTCAGGTAAGGCCAATGCTGCTGGCATGGACAACTCTTTTTTTTTTTTTTTTTTTTGCAGTTTTTGGCCAAGGCTGGGTTTGAACCCACCACCTCTGGCATATGGGGCTGGCACCCTACTCCTTTGACCCACAGGTGCCACCATGGACAACTCTTGAATAGGCAAGGTCTAGAATTCTGTAGGTTCATACGCTAAACATCCCCAGGTCTTGAGAAGCGGCCCTGTTCCAGAGAAAAGGAGGGCATGTGACTGTGGAGATTCTGACAGAGAGTGAGGCACTCCCCTCTCAGCCCTGCCAACAGTCAGGACTATCCACTGCCACCACTGCTGGTTTCCATTGCCACCTACCACTGTTTTGGCTGTAGCACAGACTGGCTTCCCCAGCCGCCTCCACTGAAGGCCAGACAGCAGGTGGGACAAAAATTGTGGCACCCCCCCCACCCCCAGAGGGTTGGCAGGGAATACAAGCTGGGGCACAGTGTTCTGTGCACGGCTCCAGAGCAGCCAGCCTAGACTTCACAGCTAAAGAGACACCTTTCCTATTTCTGCCAGTCTAAGGGTGGCTCCAGGCCACCCCGTCTCACACCCTCCCTGAAAATTCAGAAGCCAAACCAAACCTTCTACAGCAAACAAAACCAGACAGAGTCTGGCACAGCCTCTTTCCCTCAGTGAAAAGCAGATGTCTTGGATCCAGGTGTTGCGGGGACCACTTGCTCTGGCAGAAAGCAGATGGCCCTCCAAGAAGAGGACGGAGGGCTGTTCACCTGTCCAGGATGGGAACTGGTCTGTGAACCTGGAAGCCAAGCTGCCAGACACCCCCACAGAACCCCTTGCCCCAGGGGATGGGGTAGTTTTCCAGGCCACACACATGGATTTCTCTGATGAGGCATTTTTCTGTATGACAAAACCCTACTCCCAGCCACAGCCAGAAAAAAATGAGTGTGAAGTATGGTATGAAGGAAAGGCTGTAGGTTCATCCCCTCAGGCCTGACACCACCCTCAGCTGGAGCTGGGGGGGGGGGGGGGCTACAGTGACCAATGGAGGGCAGCCAGGAAAGGTGCCTGCTCCCCCTATGTCATCTCCACCCACTTGTCACTGTACCTGAAATTGCACTGTGCACATTCATTCTTTCGAGATGAGAAATTGCATCACTTAAAATGTTTCCACCCACAGGAGAGGTAATACATTAAGCTGTTATCAGTCATCTCTACCTTAATGTGAATTAGTTGATCAGTCCTGGAATGTTACACTCAGAATGGGGCCCAGTCCAACCCCTCCTATTCACAAGTCAAGAAACTGAAGCCCAGAATGGAAGGTGATGGGCTCAAAGTCAGGCGCCAAAGTGGAGACCAAGTCAAGGGCAGGAAGAAACATAAGGGATGGGCTATAGGCTCGGCGTCTGTCGCTCAAGCAGCTAGGGCGCCAGCCACATGCAACGGAGCTGGCAGGTTCGAGCCCAGCCACGCCTGCCAAACAACAATGACTACTACAACCAAAAAATAGCCAGGCGTTTTGGTCAGTGCCTGTAGTCCCAGCTACTTGGGAGGCTGAGGCAAGAGAATCACTGGAGCCCAAGAGTTTGAGGTTGCTGTGAACTGTGACACCATAACACTCTATGGAAGGCAACATAGTGAGACTCTGTCTAAAAAAAAAAAAGGGGATGGACTGTAAATAGGCAATCGAAGAGAGGAGGAAAACTCCAACATAATCAAGAGAAGTGAGGTCACCTTCGATTTCACTTTCTAGAATAACTCAGAGCTTCCCCAGGAGAAGGCAGGAGGCAGGGCAAGTAGCAGGTCCCCACCCTGCCCCACCCACCGTTGAGCATAAAATGCCTTTGAAGTTCTCCCGTTTCATCCCAAAGTTCATTCAAATGCAACATTCTACTCCATAATAGACACTGGTTTATTTTTACATCAAAATAACAATGAGATTTATTTAATGAAGATATCATGTTCCATTTGCCAGATAGGCCAAGATCAAAGTTTGTGTTTCTGGGGAGAAAACACAGGTGGCTGGGACAGGGATATGGAAACTTCTAGCTGTATGGTCTTCCTATTGTTTAAATTTTTCACTATCTGCAAATAGTACCTAATCAAAAAATTCATAACATTTAGAGTTAAAAATGTGGGCCGGGGGTGCCCATCGTTCAGTGGTTAGGGCACTGGCCACATGCTCCAGGGCTGGTGGTATGTTCAAACCCAGTCCGGGCCTCTACACAAACAAACAAAAAAAATAGCTGGGTCTTGGCTCCGCAGTACAGTGGTTATGGTCCCAGCCACGTGCATCAAGGCTGGCTGGTTCCAACCCGGCCCCAGCCAACTAAACAACAATGACAAATGCAACCAAAAAATAGCTGGGCATTGTGGCAGGTGCCTGTAGCTACTTGGGAGGCTGATTTAAAGAGAATCGCTTGAGCCCAAGAGTTTGAGGTTGCTGTGAGCTGTAACGCTACGGCACTCTACCGAAGGAGACAAAGCAAAACTCTGTCTCAAAAAAAAAAAAAATGTGGGTTGGTTGGGTCATAGGGAAACAGGCATTCTCATTCTCGCAGGGCACAGTGCAGAAACATCTGCATGATGGAAAATTGGGATATTTATCCAAATGTTAGATATGCACCCCATTTTACCCAACCTAACCCAGCAAGTGGCAGAGTAGATTTGTACCAAGGTCCATGCTTCTGAACCATTGCCCTACCCTGCCTCTCCACAATGCACATGGATGGCACATACGTGCATAGTAGCTGCCATTTATCAAGCACCTTCTATTTGTTAAACCGCTTGTGCAAGTTACTTCACAATGTTTTTTTTTGTTTTGGGGGTTTTTTTTGCACTCTGGCTGGGGCCGGGTTCGAACCCACCACCCTAGGTATATGGGGCTGGCACCCTACTCATTGAGCCACAGGCACTGCTCTTTTTTTTTTTTTTTTTTTTTGAGACAGAGTCTCACTTTGTTGCCTTCTTGCCCTCAGTAAAGTTCTGTGATGTCATAGCTCACAGCAACCTCAAACTCTTAGGCTCCATTGATTCTCTTGCCTCAGCCTCCGTAGTAGCTAAAACTACAGGCATCAACCACAACACTGGCTGTTTGTTTGTTTAGAGACAGGGTCTCGCTCTGGCTCAGGCTGTTCTCAAACCTGAGAGTTCAAGCAATCCACCTGACTCAGCCTCCCAGAGTGCTAGGATTACAAGGATGAGCCACCTTGCCCAGTTGCCCATAATGTTTTTTATGATGTCTTCTCTACACTCCCACCTGTGTTGAGTGTGGAAGGTGGCAGGGTTGTGGGGTGGGGATGTGTCATGGAGGGAATTGAAGAGGAAAACATAAGGCACCATCCCCATCCTTAAGAAGTTGACAACAGGCTGGGCATGATGGCTCACATCTATAATCCTAGCACTCTGGAAGGCTGAGGTGGGTGGATTGCCTGAGCTCACAGATTCAAGACCAGCCTGAGCCAAAGTGAGACCTCATCTATAAAAATAGCCGGCACTGTGGTGGGCACCTGTAGTCCTAGCTACTTGGGAGGCTGAGGATTACTTGAGCCCAAGAGTTTGAGGTTGCTGTGAGCTATGACACCATAGGACTCTACTGAGGGTGATAAAGACAAGACTCTATCTCAAAAAAAAAAAAAAAAAAAGAAGTTGACAACATGTGCAAGATGAGGACAATCCTCAACCTCCTCACATTTGTGCCAACTTCACAGTTTCCAAAGGCCTTTCATTACCTCATTTAATCTGCTTGACAATCCTGCCAAATAATTTTGTGCTCTCTGCTCCAGGATGGGGAAACTAAAGCTCTCCAAGTCACAAGGGGCTACCCCCAAGATCATCTAACCAGCCAGGGGAAGAGCTGGAACTTGATCTCAGGTCTCATGATTCCCCTCCGCCAAAGAGGGATGACATTCTACCGAGACAGCCCAGCTCAGTGGCTTCCAACCTGCTCCAGCATGAGGACTCCTTTTTCCCTTTGGAAGTTTGTGTAACCCTGCAAATAAGAGGAGCTACTTAGGGCCAGTATGGTGGCTCACACCTGTAATCCTAGCACTCTGGGAGGCTAAGCATGGTGCATAACCTGAGCTCAGGAATTGGAGACCAGCCTGAGCGAAATGTAGTCCCCATCTTTAAAAAATAGCCGGGAGTTGTGGCCAGCGCCTATGGTCCCAGCTACTTGGGGAGGCTGAGGCAAGAGAAACACTTGAGCCCAAGAGTTTGAGGTTGTTGTGAACTGTAACGCCATGGCACTCTGCTAAGGGTGACAAAAGTGAGACTCTGTCTCAAAAAAAAGAGGAGCTATTATTTGGGGGCTTTGGTCAACTGGGAAAATTAATAGGGACAAAAAATGATAGCAGCTTCAGCACAGTTGAAAAGGAGCGGTACAGTTATGCATCAGAGTACCAGTTAGACACCATCAGCTAATGGTATTTGGAGTGCGAACAGACATAGAGACTTCTTACCTCTGCAGCCCGCAAACAAGTAACAGCCAGCTGAGACTATGCTACCAGAGTAGTTCAGAGAAGGGGACATCTCCAAAATCCATCTTCTTAACCAGGGCATGGGGGATAAGAGCACTTACATTCAAAGGGGAAGCAAAAAAGGGGAGTGGAGGAACAGTGTGAGGGAAGGAGCTTGGCTGAGGGAGAACCCAAAGGGTTTGTGGGTGCATATGTATTTCTTTTAATAGGAAGGGTTGATTCTAGATGCCCATTTGAACAGAGCTGTCTAGAGAGGAGATAACGCAGGGCCAAATCCCTAATCTGATGTTTGCGGGTCCAATGTGTTTTGTTAGAGTCTTTTAAATTTTATAAAAGCCATACCATGGTTGGGCGTGGTGGCTTACACCTTAATTGTAGTACTCTGGGAGGCCAAGGTGGACAGATTGCTTGAGCTCAGGAGTTAGAGATCAGCCTGAGCAAGAGTGAGACCGACCCTGTCTCTAAAAATAACCAGATGTTGTGGTGGGTGCCTCTAGTCCCAGCCACTCAGGAGGCTGAGGCAAGAGAATTGCTTGAGCCCAAGAGTTTGGGGTTGCTGTGAGCTATGACATCACAGCATTCTACCAAGGGTGACAAAGTGAGACTGTGTCAAAAAAAAAAAGAAAGAAAGAAAGAAAGAAATGATAAAAGAAAAGAGAAAGAAAAGCCATACCATATATTTTGCAATGCCCCTAGCAAAATCTGGGAAGGCATCCTACAATCAAATACATTAATATTCCTGCAAGCTGGGTATGGTGGTGGGCACCTGTAGTCCCAGCTACTTTGGAGGCTACAGCAGGGGGATTGCCGGATCCCAGGAGTTCAACCTGTGCAACATAGCAAGTCCCCATCTCTAAAACAAAACAAAAAGCCTCCAATTCCTGCAAAAAAAGTAACTAGGTAATCACACTAGTTGTGAACAAAAAGATACTGTAAATTGCCCTGTGTTAGTTCAAGTCCAGTTTTGTTGCCAAATGTGGTTTTTTGTCTTTTTTCTTTTTCTTTTTAATTTTTTGAGATTCACTGAGGGTACAAAAAGTAAGTTACACTGGTTGCATTTGTTAAAGTCCCTTTTATATTTGTGTCCCGCCCCCAAGAGGTGTGCTATACACTGTGACCCCCCCACCCTCTTCCCTCCTCCCCCTCCCCACTTGCTCATTCCCCTACCTCCCTCACCTCTTGTGTTAGCTCATCTACTGCCTTCATATTAGAATTGAGTACATCAGATTCTTGCTTCTCCATCCTTGTGATGCTTTACTAAGAATGTCTTCCACCTCCACTCAGATTAATACAAAAGATGAAAAGTCTCCATCTTTTTGCTGGGCGTGGTGGCTCATGCCTGTAATCCCAGCACTCTGGGAGGCCAAGGTGGGTGGATTGTCTGAGTTCACAGGCTCAAGGCCAGCCTGAGTGAGATCTCATCTCTAAAAAATAGCCAGGCGTTGTGGCAGGTACCTCAGGGGCCTAAGGGAAGAGAATTACTTGAGCCCAAGAGTTTGAGGTTGTTTGAGCTATGACACCACGGCACTCTACTGAGGGCAAAAACGTGAGACTTTGTCTCCAAAAAAAATAAGTCTCGGTGCCGCCTGTGGCTCAAAGGTGTAGGGCACCAGTACCATATGCTGGAGGTAGCGGGTTCAAACCCAGCCCTGACCAAAAACCACAAAAAAAAGTCTCACTTTATCACCCTCGGTAGAGTGCTATGGCATCACAGTTCACAGCAACCTCCAACTCCTGGGCTCAGGCAATTCTCTTGCCTCAGCCTCCCGAATAGCTGTGAATACAGGAACCTGCCACAACGCCCAGCTATTTTTTTTTGTTGCAGTTTGGCCAGGGCCGAGTTTGAACCTGCCACCCTTGGTATATGGGGCCAGCACCCTACCCACTGAGCCACAGGTGCCACCCAAAGTCTCCATCTTTTTTAATGGCTGAATAGTATTCCATGGTATACATATACCATAGCTTGTTAATCCATTCCTAGGTAGTTGGGTATGTGGGATAAGTTTTCACATTTTGGTGATTGTAAGTTGAGCTGCAATAAACAGTTTAGTCCAAATGTCCTCATAATAAAAGGACTTTTTTTTCTTCTGAGAAATAGGACTGCAGGATCAAATGGGAGGTCTAAGTTGAGTTATTTGAGGATTCTCCATACTTCCTTCCAAAGAGGTGGTATTACTTTGCAGTCCCATCAACAGTGTAAAAGTGCTCTCTTCTCTCCACATCCATGCCAGCATCTGCATTTTTGAAACCGTGTGATGTGGGCCATTCTCTTTTCCTTCTTTTTTTTTTTTTTTTTTGAGACAGAGTTTCACTTTCTTGCCCCTGGTGCTGTGGCATCATAGCAACCTCAAACTCTTAGGCCCAAGTGATCCTCTTGCCTCAGCCTCCCGGATAGCTGGGACTACAGGCACCCATCACAACACCCAGCTTTTTTTTTTTGAGACAGAGTCTCATGCCACCCTCCAGAGAGTGCTGTAGCATCACAGCTCACAGCAACCTCAAACGCTTGGGCCCAAGTGATTCTTTTGTCTTAGCCTCCCAAGTAGCTGGGACTACAGGCGCCTACCACAACACCCGGCTACTTCTTCATTGCAGTTATCATCATTGTTCATCAGGGCCAGGCCAGGCCCGAACCTGCCAGCCTGGGTGTATGTGGCTGGCGCCCTATCCACTGAGCTACGGGTGCTGCCATGTCTGGCTTTTTTTTTTAGAGACAGAGTTTCACTCTTGCTCAGCCTGGTCTTGAGCTCAAGCAATCCACCCACCTCGGCCTCCCAGAGTGCTAGGGTTACAGGTGTGAGCCACTGTGCCCAGCATGATGTGGGCCATTCTCACTGGTGTTAGGTGATATCTCAGGGTGATTTTGATTTCCATTTCTGTGATGATTAGGTATGATGAGCATTTTTTCATGTTTGTTAGCAATTTGTCTATCTTCTTTAGAGAAGGTTCTATTCAAATCTCTTGCCCAGTGATGTATGGGATTGTTGGGTCTTTTTTTGTTGATTAATTTGAGTTCTCTGTAGATCCTAGTTATCAAGCTTTTGTCCGATTTATAATATGCAAATATCTTTTCCCATTCTGAAGGCTGTCTGTTTGCTTTGGTTTTTTCTTTAGCTGTACAGAAGCTTTTCAGTTTAATTAAGTCCCATTTGTTTGTTTTTGTTGTTGTTGCAATTGCCACGGGAATCTTCTTCAGAAAATCTGAAGAATTGATACCTTCAGGCTGATACCTTCAAGTGTTTTTCCCACGCTTTCTTAGAGGATTTTTATTGTTTCACGCCTTAGGTTTAAATCTTTTATCCATCTTGAATCAATTTTTGTAAGTGGTGAGAGCTGCGGGTCCAGTTTCAGTCTTTTACATGTGGCTATCCAGTTCTCCCAACGCCTTTTATTGAATAGGGATTCTTTTCCCAGTGTATGTTCTTGTTTGGTTTACCAAATATTAGGCGGCTATAAGAGGTTAGTTTCATCTCATGGTTTTCTATTTGTTTCCAAATGTCAATGTCTCTATTTTTGTGCCAATACTATGTTGTTTAGATCACTATGGCCTTGTAGTATAGCCTAAAGTCTGGTAGGGAGATATTCCCAGCTTTGTTTTTATTACTAAGAATTGATTTGGCTGGGGTGCATGTGGCTCACTGGTTAGGGCACTAGCCACATGATCCGGGGCTGGTGGGTTTGAATCCAACCCACCAGCTGCTAAATAAACAAAACAAAAAGCTGGGTGTTGTGGCAGGTGCCTATACTCCCTCCAAGCTACTGGGAGGCTAAGACAAGAGAATCACTTAAGCCCAAGAGTTTGAGGTTGCTGGGAGCTGTGACGCCACAGCACTCTACTGAGGGCGACAAAGTGAGACTCTGTCTCATTGAAAAAAAAAGAAAAAAATAATTGCCTTGGCTATACAGGGCCAAATGTGTTTTGTTTTCAGAGTTTTTAGAGGTTTGCAGTTGTATATAATGGATTGTGGACTTTAAATAGATGCCACATTGGGCCAGTTTGCAACTAAGCTAAACCACATGCATCATTTCATGTAATCTTATGTCAACGTTATGAGGTTATTATCCTCAATTACCAGTGGAGAAAACTGAGGCATTGAGTGACTTGCCCAAAGTAATTTAGTTGGTCAGTGGCAAAGTAGAGACCTGATTCCAGGTCCCCATGATTCCAAAGCCAGATATCTTCCACTACCTGGGGAGGAGAAGCTCATCCTGACATTACAATTTTGTCTAGGTCGACCACTCTTTAGAAGTGAAATTATCTACCAGGGCTATCAGAGTGAGTTATCACCTATTACTTTTTTTTTTGGATAATCTGTTGCCCGGGTCGAGTGCAGTGGTACCATCATAGCTCACGGCAACCTCAAACTCCTGGGTTCAAGAGATCCTCCTGCCTCAGCCTTCCAAGGAGCAGAGAGCTGGTGATTACCAATTTTCCACTTTCAAGAATCCACTCAACATAAGGCAGTACAGTGCAGCAGTCAAGCATATAGATGGGAGAGTTTGGGTGCACATCCCAGCTCTGCAGCCCACCAGCTGTGCAACCCTGCAAGACAGTATACCTGTTAGGATTTTGGTCTCCTCACCTATAAAATGGAGGCATGCCTCCTTTGTTGCTGTTGTGAAGATTAAGTGAATGAGCATACATTAAGTCCTGAGAACAGAGCCATCCTACAATAAGCATTTGATATTGTTCCTATGAAAAAGACTTCTCTGGCTGGGGATGGTGGCTCATGCATGTAATCCTAGCACTTTGGGAGGCAAAGGTGGTGGATTGCTTAAACTCAGGAGTTCAAGACCAGCCTGAGCAAAAGCAAGACCCTGTCTCTACTAAAAATAGAAAAACTATCCATTATTGTGGACTCCTATACTCCCAGTTACTTGGGAGGCTGAGGCAAGAGGATCACTTGAGCCCCAAAATTTGAGGTTGCCGTGAACTATGATAATGCCACTACACTCTATCTAGAGCAACAGAGTGAGACTATCTCAAAAATAAAAGAAAAAGAAAAGCTTTTGGGTGGCGCCTGTGGCTCAGTGGGTAGGGCGCCAGCCCCATATACTGAGGGTGGCAAGTTTGAACCTGGCCCCAGCCAAACTGCAAAAAAAAATAGCTGGGCTTTGTGGGGGGCACCTGTAGTCCCAGCTACTTGAGAGGCTGAGGCAAGAGAATCACTTGAGCCCAAGAGTTAGAGATTGCTGTGAGTTATGATGCCACGGCACTCTACCAAGGGTGACAAAGTGAGACTCTGTCTCAAAAAAAAAAAAAAGGCGGTGCCCGTGGCTTAAAGGAGTAGAGCACTGGCCCCATATACTGGAGGTGGCGGGTTCAAACCTGGTCCGGGCCAAAACCTGACAAAAAAAAAAAAAAAAGTGCTGGGTAGCGGCTGTGGCTCAGTGGGTAGGGCACCGGCCCCATCTACCAAGGGTGGCAGGTTCAAACCTGGCCCAGG
Organism: Loris lydekkerianus; assembly: GCA_963574355.1. NCBI lineage: Eukaryota > Metazoa > Chordata > Mammalia > Primates > Lorisidae > Loris > Loris lydekkerianus. The sequence goes on along the minus strand of CAUYPK010097662.1, from coordinate 40,088 downwards.
CCAAACTGCAACAAAAAAATAGCCATGTGTTGTGGCAGGCGCCTGTAGTCCCAGCTACTTGGAGGCTGAGGCAAGAGAATCGCCTAAGCCCAGGAGTTGGAGGTTGCTGTGAGCTGTGTGATGTCACGGCACTCTACCGAGGGCGATAGTGAGACTCTGTCTCTACAAAAAAATAAAAATAAAAAAAAATGCTGACTGACTGACTGAATGAGTGAGGAAAAGGGATCTGCTGCAAAAGCTTATCATTTTTGATATGGAGAAAATCATCAATGTGAAAAGAAACAATATGATTCTCATCTTTTATAGGTATATCATAAAATCCCACTTTGTGGGGAATGGGGTCAGCAAAAAATCACACAAGTTGCCATCCTAGCAACTTGGGCCGTGCCCATGTGAAAAAATAGCTGCAGAGCAAGGCTGTGGCACATGCCAACCAAGTGACAGTCAGTGCTGCCGAGAGTCCGGAGCTGGGAGAGGGCAGAACAATATGAGATGAGTCACACATGCGCGTGTCATCCTTGCTCAAGGTAAAATAGGATTGTTGGGTAACAATGGAACAATGTCACGAGGCAGCATGAGCCAAGTGCATGCATGCCGTTAAGTGGCAGGCACAGCCATGGGTGAGGGCTTCAGAAGAAGAAGAGAAGGGGAGGCTTTGTGCTGGTGTTCGGGGCGAGTTTGGAGAGAGTGGGATCTGAGTCCAGAGTGAAGGCCCTGTGGGACCCATCTGGGTTTAGAATCCCCAGGGTTCAGAGTTGGCTTCTACCTTCCCTGGGCTGATCTCCCACTGGACTGTGAGCTCTTCTAGGTCTGGGTTTCTGGTAACTTTTTATTAATATTATACAAATAATATGCTTTCATTGTTTTATAAATGAGAAAGGAAGGAAGGGAAGACAATATGGTGAAGCAAAGAGGAAAAACACAAAAACTATAATCTCATTCCCTCCAAAGGGAATACATCATCATTCTCAGTTGCAAACAACAGAATCTTCAGAAAAGAAACTTATTAAAAAATATTAAGAGAGGCTCAGTGCCTGTGGCTCAGGCAGCTAAGGCACCAGCCACATACACCTGAGCTGGCGGGTTCGAATCCAGCCTGGGCCCACCAAACAGCAATGACGGCTACAACCAAAAATAACCGGGCGTTGTGGCGGGCACCTGTAGTCCCAGCTACTTGGGAGGCTGAGGCAGGAGAATCACTAGAGCCCAGGAATTGGAGGTTGCTGTGAGCTATGATGCCATAGCACTCTACCCACGAGGACAGCTTGAAGCTCTATCTCAAAAAAATAAAATAAAATAAAATAAAATAAAATAAAATAAAATAAAATAAAATAAAATAAAACAAAACTAAATCCAGAAGGGAAAAACAGTCACAGAGGCTCAGTATTTAGGAATGGTGCCCCAAATACCCAGAAGTACTTTTCCAGCCAATCCGCCACTGTAGCTACCTCAGCACAAATTCTGCAACTTGCCTCATGCCACTTCCCTTCAACAATGCTAGAAATTGAACCCCAGAACATCCCTCCTAGTTCTCTCAAGGCCAATGCTTCCTTTAGCCCTCCCCCTCACTCAAGATAACTGCTCCCTCAGTTGCTACTGTACAAAATTAAAATTTCATATGGGTGCATCTGATTAGTAGAACCTTGATCACATGCCTATACTAGTTGCAAGGTCATCAGAGAAAGTAAATTTTTCTTTGTGGCATTTTTTTTTTTTTTTTTTTTAACAGTGTCTCACTTTGTTGCCCTAGGTAGAGTACTATGGCGTCATAGCTCACAGCAACCTCAAACTAACTCTTGTGCTCAAGTGATCCTCTTGTCTCAGCCTCCTGAGTAGCTGGGAGTACAGGCACCCACCACAGTGTCTGTCTTTTTTTTTTTTTTTTTTTTGTAGAGACAGGGTCTCCCTCTTGCTCAGGCTGTTCTTAAACTTGTGAGCTCAAGCCATCCACCCTCCTTGGCCTCCCAGAGTGCTAGGATTACAGGTCTGAGCCACAGCACCCAGCCTGAGAAGTGGGATTTATGAGATGGAAAAAATCCACCAATAGGAAAGTTGTGGCTGGTATGATGGCTCAGGCCTGTAATCCTAGCACTCTGGGAGGTTGAGGCAGGTGAATCGCTTGAGCTCAGGAGTTCAAGACTAACCTAAGCAAGAGCAAGACCCAGTCTCTGCTAAAAACAGAAAAAAATTGCCAATTGGGAGGTTGAGGCAAGAGAATCACTTAGCCAAGAGTTTGAGGTTGCTATGAGCTGTGACACCACGTGCTCTACCGAAGGCAACAAAGTGAGACTCTGTCTCAGAAAGAAAGGAGGGAAGGAAGGAAGGAAGGAATGAACTAGCCGGGCATTGTGGCAGGCGCTTGTAGTCCCAGCTACTCCAGAGGTTGAAGGAGGAGGATCACTTGAGCCCAAAAGTTTCAGGTTGCAGTGAGCTACGCTAATGCCACAGCACTCCAGCTTGGGGCAACAGAGTGAGATTCTGTCTCAAAAAAAAAAACTGTCTAAAAAAAAAAAGGAGAGTTGCTCAAAAGATTCTGGTGATGATAGACATGGCAAATGTCCCCTACATTATGGTTTAGGTGTTTCTTTCTCCTTATGAATATAGAGTAATACTAATTTTATTTTTATTTATTTTTTTTATTTTTTGAAATAGAGCCTCAACCTGTTGCCCTGGATAGAGTGCTGTGGCATCACACAACCTCCAACTGCTGGGCTTAAGTGATTCTCTTGCCTCCGCCTCCCAAGTACAGGTACCTGCCTCAACACCCAGCTATTTTTTGGTTGTAGTTGTCATTGTTGTTTGGCAGGCCCGGGATGGATTAAAACCCACCAGCCCTGGTGTATGTGTCTGGTGCCTTAGCCGCTTGAGCTATAGGCGCCAAGCTGGAATTATACTAATTTAATCATTTTCTGTTTCTCCAGGGCCTAGCTCAGTGCCTGCCACATGGTAGGAATGCAATACATGAGGAAGGAAAGGGAGAAGAAGGAGACAGAGAGAGTACTCATTCACCTGCTGCTTCACTAAGCCAGGCTGAATGAAGACTTGCTGTTCAAATACATAAGACTCTGAGGCCTCTTAGGGATTATGAAGGAAAGGGACTCCCTTGCCCAGTCCAAAAGGAAGCCCAAAGTTGTCCTCGCACCCCCACCATGCACGGTTCTGACATCACATCCCTGCCTGCTGGCATTCGGCATCTGGACTGTTAGAAGTGCTCAGTGTATCTGTAATAGTCATTTACTTTCTCTGTAGCCCACCTGTTGGCTTAATGTGACTCCCGCTGTCATTGAATCTCCTCCCTTCCCCAATCCCAGAAGAGTTTCCTGTGGTTTTACTAGTCTCTGAAGGCCAATCTAAAAATAGTTGCTACAAAGGCAACCCTAGAGGCCTCCCATGGTGACCGTGTTGACTAAGATCTCTGGCACTAGCATTCAAGTGACTCTGTTAACATCCGTCTTTTCTTTATGGTCAAGGTGAGCCATCACAGAATTATAATATAGCAGCAACCTCCAACTTCTGGGCTCAAGTGATTCTCTCACCTCCGCCTCCCAAGTAGCTGGGACTACAGGCACCTGACACAACTCCCAGTTATTTTTTGGTTGCAGCCGTCATTGTTGTTTGGCCAGCCAGGCCTGGATTTGAACCTGATGGCTCAGGTGTATGTCGCTGGCGCCTTAACTGCTTGAGCCACAGGCACCGAGCCCCATCACTTCTAAATTTATACTGCAGTGTTTCGTTTTGTTTTTAGTCGGGGGTCTCACTGGTTTCTGGGCTCAAGTGATCCTCCTGCCTGGGCCTCTGTAGCAGCTGGGATTACATGGATACCACTGGCCTCTGTAGTTTGTGTATTTATTTATTTTTTAGAGACAGAGTCTCACTTTATCGCCCCGGTAGAGTGCTGTGGCATCACAGCTCACAGAAACCTCCAATTCCTGGGCTTAGGTGATTCTCTTGCCTCAACCTCCCAGGGAGCTGGGACTACAGATGCCTGCCACAACACCCAGCTATTTTTTGTTGCGGTTTGGCCAGGGCCGGGTTTGAACCCACCACCCTGAGCATATGGGGCTGGTGCCCTACTCACTGAGCCACAGGCCCCGCCCTGGCTTCTGTAGTTTAATTGGTGAGTGCTAGTTACACACACTTAAATGACCTGGCCACTCTATTGGTGCCAAATGGAGTAGGAAAAGTAGATTCTCCCAAGGTTCGACATAGCTGGGCTAAGGAGAAGGTGCTGGAGAAAGGAGGGTGTTGAGGGGTGAGGTAGCTAGGGTATTGACTTGGGAGCTATGTCAAATCTGCATCTATCCTAAACCCTCCAATCCAGACCAGACCCCGCAGCTTCGTCGTGTACCCTTCCATACCAAGGGTGAATTTCATTTTGATGATTGGTCGAAGTCTGCCGCCTCCATTTTGCAGTGAACTTGCCATTGTGCCCGAGGACAGGGATGGGTAGGCGGAGGCCCGTGCAGACCAGGTCAGGGCGAGGCTTCAGAGAGGGAGAGGCTGAGACGGATCACAAAGACAGTCTGCAGCCTCCCTCCTCCCCTCCCCCAGGGAGGAGCGGCTGACGCGGTTCGGGAGTGCTCCAATCCAATTAGCGCCCTCCCCGCTTCGCCTTGGACCTCAGCCACCACTCTCTTCCCCGAGGTGGAGGCTGGGTGGGGAGGGGGTGCTGCGAAGGTCTGAACACCCTGACCCAGCTCCTCCCGGCAGCACAGCTGGCTCGCCGCTAGCGAGAGGCTGCTATGACAGCGCCCGTTTCCAAGCGACTGTTCTGGGGAATAGTCTGTTTTGGCAACCAGAGGGCCCCTGGGTAAGGGGGGCCGCAGGACGCCGCGTCATGTGCACGGCAACCTCCTCCCTCCCGAGCTGCGCGCGGCTCTGCGGCAGGCGGGCTGCCTGGCCCCGCCGCCCGGCCCCTCGCCCTCCGCCCGGGCCCGCCCTGCGGCTCGGCTCGGGCGCTGGCTCGGGCTCCGCGCATCACCGCCTGGTCCGCACCGGGAGGCGGAGGCTGCACGCCGAGCTCGGGCATTTCCGGAAAGCCAGTGCCCTAGGGACGTGGGGGAAATGATGCGTGGGGACAGAACACTGGAATGGGGAAGGGGAAATGAAACAAAATCTTTTTTCAAACCAGAGTCAAAGTCACATGGCTTCGTAGCATCAAAATGCATTCTGGACGACCGGGTTGGCTCACAAAATGTTTATTTAGGTGAACCCACAGCTAAACCCAGGGGGATACTCGGAAAATGTCATTTGGGTCATTACATTGCGAATATTTCTTACCTAGGAAAATCAGGCAGTGATATTCTTAAGAAGCATTTTCAAATACTTGCAGGGGAACTTGGTGACATAGTAGTATCTGAATTTGTTTGAAGAAACCGAAAGAGAAAATAGATAACTCTTGGAATTCCCAGCTCCTCGGCGCACACCCACCCTACCCCAGCATGAATCCACGACGCCAATCGAGATACCAGGGCTCTGACACGAGGACGACAGACCTGCCCAAGGACACTTGCCCTGGGCTGGAACCCGGGAGGGGGTTGGGCAGGGGCAGGTCAACCCAGCTGAGCGATCACATTTCCTTGGCAGCTGTCCAAGGGGCAGCTCCCAACTGCACCTGTTTGTGGGGCGATTTGCTTTTATCAGTATTGACACAGCAGCAGAGCCAGGGAATAGCATAGTAATAAATAAATGAGACAGAGGGAGGGGTGGGGGGAGGCCGGAGCCACCCAGGCGAGGCAAAAATGCTGAGGTCTTTTTTTGCTTGTATGTCAGCGCATTCAATCCAGTTTTCCCACCCCTGAAATCTCTGAGGATCATGAAGCAGGCTTGGCATGGGAGCTCCGGGTCTTAAAGAGATAGAATTGCAGAGTCGGAAGCACTTCAAGATCCTTTTGTGTCAGATGTCCCTAGCCAACGGATCTCAAGGTCGCTTGCTGCCCTCACGTGCCCCTATGGTTTGTCAGGAACCTTAGCAGGAAGGGAGTTTCTTTTTCCCTCTGCCAAGTTTAGCATCAAGGAGGCAGTGTGATTAAAGTGCAGATTTTGGAGTTAGTCAAACCTAGGATCAAATCTTGGCTCCTCTGTCTTGCTGTGTGATTTGGAGCAAATGGAGAAAATAATACATATTGGTGCAAGGATACAAGAGCTAATAGCAGGCCCAGGATAATGCCTCAGTATCTGTTCATTTGTTTGCTGTAGTTACCTATCAACATCTCTCAGCTTTCTTTCCAGGTTTTGGAGAAAATGCAAAACCAAACCAATCCAAACAAAAAACCCTGGGGAATCTGATTTATTCCAGAAATGGGAGAAGGGAAGCAAGAGCTTAACACTCTCTCTTCATCCCCCAAACAGGGTCAAATGTGGCCTCTTGGTTTCTGCCGCCTTGTTGCCAGTCTTTAGGGGCTGCAAGCTGAACTCACCTCTGTCCTAGTACAGTGTGGTATAGTAAGTAGGATGCAAACAAACCTGTTCATCAGAAGCCACCTGACCAGCCCAGAGATAAACTGCATATGTAAAAATTACTACCAATGAGTCACTGCATGTTTCAGATACAGAGAAAGGTCTCCAGGGGGCAGGCTCCTGTATCAGCTATAAGTAAGGTTTCTGCTCAGGCCACTGGCCTCTAACTGCAGCCCTGATACCTACCAGTCATTTGCGCCTGTGACAGGTTATTTTAGTTCCATAAGCCTTGCGTCCCTTATCTATAAGATGGAGACAATACCCCATAAGCTTGTTGTGAGGATCAAACACATGAAAAGCATGTAGTGTGGGCCTAACATAAACTATTTGATAGTGTCAACCCTTGGGATCATTACTTTCAGGTGAATGAGATTGGGACTGCGTCATATTCACTGTATCCCCAGATCCTCCAGACCTGGATCCTCCAGACCTGGCATTTGGTAGGTATACTAATGTTCAATGAATGAACATATAGCAAGGCCCTTGCCCTCTAGAAGTTAACATCTACCAGGGAAATATAAGATGTAAACTGTCCATGACACTCAACATGTGGGAGACAGTAGAGGGTTAAAAGCCATTGTGCCAATCCCCAAGCCCCAGAGGCAGGCAGTCCCTTTGATCCCTCAGTTTCATCTATCCAGGATGCTTTCAAGAGAGGAAAACAGGAAGTATCTCTGATAGCTCTGTTTCTGGGTGTGTGTGTGTGTGTGTGTGTGTGTGTGTGTGTGTATGTCTTTAACATGGAGAGTGGGTCCTTTGGGTCTCATTTTGCCAGGAAGTCAGGCTCCTTCCTTTCAAATGCTGGGGCTTCCAAGGAAGTAGATAAATAGCTTCTTGCAAAGCAGAGAGAAAGGTGTAGCCCAGATATGGCAAGGCTGACAGGTTGGGTCTCTCTAAGGGACATTACTGTTACTAGAGAGCAAGTAGTTTCAAAGTGTGTGATCCTTTGCTTTCATCCATTCATTAATTCACTCACTCACTCAATGTTGACTAAGTACCTGGCCCTGGGCCAGACCCAGGGGTTATTCTGGTGTCTAATGACCAGGGTATGAACAGACCAAAAAGACAAAGGCCAATGAGATCAGAAAAGATGGTGTGAACACAGAAAAGTAAAGGAGAAAATAGCAACAGGTGTGAGAAGCCAGTTGAAGGAAAGACAAATTAAAAAAAGAAAAAACCCAAAGACGGATAAGTGTATAAGAAAAAGAAAAAAGCAAGCTTGTAAGAATTTACAGATAGGCCAGGCTAGCTCACGCCTATAATCCTAGCACTTTGGGAGGCAAAAGTGGATGCATTGCTTGAGCTCAGGAGTTTGAGACCAGCCTGAGTAATAGTGAGACACCATCTCTACTAAAAATAGAAAAACTGAAGCAAGAGGATCACTTGAGCCCAAGAGCTTGATAACATGAGGTTGCTGTGAGCTATGATGCCGCAGCACTCTACTCAGGGACTCAGGGCACCAGAGTGAGACTGTCTCAAAAAAACAAAACAAACAAACAAAAAACCCAGGAATTTGTAGATAGTGTAGTAAAGGCCTCATAATAGAAGTACATGCAAGAGAAGCTTCAGGGACACAGTCTTGGCAGGAGGCAAGGAGTCAAGGATGGCAGAAGAGGATAAGGACAGGGAAGAAAATAATAGTTTAAGATTGAAGATCTAGGCTGGGCTCGGTGGTTCACACCTGTAAATCCTAGCACTCTGAGAGGCTGAGTTGGGCAGATCGCCTGAGCTTTGGAGTTCAAGACCAGCCTGAGCAAGACTAAAAGCCCTATCTCTACTAAAAATAGAAAACTAGCCTGGCATTGTAGCACCTGTAGTCGCATCTACTTGAGAGGCTGAGGCAAGAACCCAAGAGTTTGAGGTTGCTGTGAGCTAGGACCCTATGGTACTCTACACAGGACACAGAGTGAGACTCTTTAAAAAAAAACAAAAATGAGACTGTAGCTCTGATGCTAGCCTAACCAGGCCCCAACAGAGAGCATTTGCTAACCCTCGGTGAGTGCTAAACTTATACTTAAGGGTGGCCCTATAGCTCAAAGGAGTAAGGCACCAGCCCCATATGCTGGAGGTGGTGGGTTCAAACCCAGCCCTGGCCAAAAACTGCAAAAATAAATAAATAAATAAATAAACTCATACTTAAATGTTTAACTTAATTGTTAATAAATTCAGTTATATGGCTCATGCCTGTAATCCTAGCCCTCTGGGAGACTGAGGTGGGTGAATTGCCTGAGCTCACGAGTTTGAGACAAGCCTAAGCCAGAGCGAGACCTCATCTCCAAAAAATAGAGCCAGTGAGCCAGGTGCCTGTAGCCCCAGCAAAGAGAATCATTTAAGCCCAAAAGTTTGAGGTTGCTATGAGCTGTGATGCCACAAGCACTCTACCAAAGGTGAGAAAGTGAGACTCTGTCTCAAAAAAAAATTTTTTTTTTCAGTTATACATTTGCCTGTAATGGACATGAGAAAACTTTCTAGGGAGGTAGAAATAGTCTATATTGTGATGGAGATATGGGTGACAGGAGTGGGTCCATTTGTCTACATTACACAGTTAAGATTTCTACATGTCGTGGGTGGTGCCTGTGGCTCAGTGAATAGGGCACCAGCCCCATATACCGAGGGTAGCAGGTTCAAATCCAGCCCCGGCTGAACTGCAACAAAAAAATAGCCGAGTGTTGTGGCAGGCACCTGTAATCCCAGCTGCTCTGGAGGCTGAGGCAGGAGAATCGTGGAAGCCCAAGAGCTGGAGGTTGCTGTGAGTCCTGTGACGTCACGGCACTCCACTGAGGGCGGTAAAGTGAGACTCTGTCTCTACAAAAAAAAAAAAAAAAAGATTTCTACATGTCGGGCGGTACATGTGGCTCAGTGGGTGGGGCACTGGCCCCATATACCGAGGGTGAGGAGTTCGAACCCAGCCTCGGCCAAACTGCAACAATAAAATAGCCGGGCGTTGTGGCGGATACCTGTAGTCCCAGCTACTTGGGAGGCTGAGGCAAGAGACTCGCCTAAGCCCAGGAGTTGGAGGTTGCTGTGAACTGTGTGACACCACAGCACTCTACCGAGGGCGATAAAGTGAAACTCTTTTTCTACAAAAAAAAAAAAATAATAATAATATTTCTACATGTCAACGTATGTAAATTTCACACACAAAAAAGCTTGGCTATTGGCACGTGCCTGTAATCCCAGATATTTGGGAGGCTGTGAGGCAGGAGGATTGCTCGAGCTCAGAAGTTTGAATCCAGCCTGGGCAACATAGTAAGACCCCTGTCTCAAATTAAGAAATAAGAACCATTTTTAAAATTTCATTTAAAAAGAAATAACCATCAAGTGGGGGGGGGCATTGGAGGTAGACATCAAACAAGACAGAATGTTTTGTTTTTTTTTTTCTTTTTTTTGTAGAGACAGAGTCTCACTTTACTGCCCTTAAGAGAGTGCCATGATGTCACAGGACTCACAGCAACCTCCAGCTCTTGGGCTTCCACCATCCCCCTGCCTCAGCCTCCTGAACAGCTGGGACTACAGGCACCCGCCACAACGCCCGGCTATTTTTTTGTTGCAGTTAGGCCGGGGCTGGGTTTGAACCCGCCACCCTTGGTATATTGGGCCGGTGCCCTACTCACTGAGCTATAGGCGCCACCCAAGACAGAATGTTGATGATTGTCTAAGTTGAGGGACAGATACATGGGAGTCCATTATATTATGTTGACTTTGAATTTGTTTGAAATGTTCCATAATAAAAGTTTGTTAAAAATTGTCCATCATGTGTCACTGTTGTCCTCAAGTAAATCCCTTAGGAGTTATCAGGAAGGCAGCTGAGACATTATCTAATCCAGTCTTCCTGTTATGGATGAGGAAATTGAGGTGCACCTTGACTTGTTCGAGGTGTTCTCAGATATCAAGCAGTAGAGCTGACACTGGAATCTCAGGCGGAGAAGCACCCTTTGACCTTTCCACTCTCCCCTGCTTGTGGGGAGAGAGCTCTGAGCTAGTCTTTGACTGCAAGTGGAATTTGCTCCTTACCTTGAATTACCTTTCCAGTTCCCAGGCCCAGGTCTTGATTTGTGCAGGGAGGCTGAATAGGCTGAGAGTGGGAGTTGGGGGGTAGGGTTCTAGGCTGCAAACTACTTTGCTCTTCACTCTTTAAGTTCACAAACATAATCTTGAGTTTGCAGAGATTCAATTAGGTTTAGTTTCCACTTCCCAAGCTAGGAGAAAAAAACCAAGAAATTAAATGATTTCCAGTAACCAGGAACTGAAACTAAAAGGGGAATGGCTTCTGGACTTTTGGCTAAGACCAAGAGAAACTAAAAGGGAAGAGCAGCAGCTCCTGGGCTAACAGAGGTGTTACCTTAGGGCATTCAATTCACCTCTTTCTTTGGTTTCCTTATTGGTAATAACGGTTCTATTGATCCCACAGGGTTGTCAGTAGGGTCTTTAAAGGTGGATGGGGAAGTCTTTTGGAAAGTAAAAAGACACAAATCTGAGGTGGCATTATAACAAAGTGAGGGGGGGAGGCAGGAGCTGGCAAGGAAGGGAAGCAGGGGCCCTTCTGCAAGAGTCTGAAGGACTGTCTTTGGGGTTGCATCTTAGAGGAAAATAGACTTTGAGGAGGGAGGGAGATAGCTTTTAGTCCTCCAAATCACCTTGGAAGTAATGGGGAGGTATTATTATTGTGCTCGATTTGTAGAAGGGGAAACAGAGGCACAGAGACATGGTAAGGCGACATGCCCAGAGTCATACAATGGGGCAGAGCTGGGACTCAAAAGCAGGCGGTGCTGAGGGTGAGGCCGTGCTCTCACCAGAAGCCTCTCATCCAACAGCCGAGGGGCACGAGGAGGCAGCTTGGCTGAAGAGGAATGGCTGGGCATTCGACTCACAGTCAGGAGACCTGGACTCGAGCTCCAGCTCAACTGCTTATTAGCCGTGTGACTTGGACCAAGTCATGCCACCTCTTGGGGCCTCAGTCCCTTCAGCTGCAAAACAGTGATAATAAAACCTGCTGCACCTACTTCATGGGCGATGTGAGAATTCCATGGAATCAGTGATACTGCAAGAGCTTTCAAACAGCTGCAAAGGGCTGCAGAAATGAAGAGATCCTGGTGCTTTCTTTCTTTATGTTTTTTTTTTTTTTTGTAGAGACGGAGTCTCACCTTATTGCCATCGGTAGAGTGCCGTGGCATCACACAGTCCACAGCAACCTCCAACTCAAGGGCTTGAGTGATTCTCTTGCCTCAGCCTCTGGTGTAGCTGGGACTACAGGCGCCCACCACAACACCCAGCTATTTTTTTGTTGTTGTTGCTCTGCAGGGGCTGGGTTTGAACCCGCCACCCTCAGTATATGGGGCTGGCGCCTTACCAACCGAGCCACGGGTGCCTCCTGATCCTGGTGATTTCTTTAGAGAAATATTTCCTGGATTAACTCACGGTGACACTGCAGCTCATCTCCTCAACCTGTCCCCAACACCCTGAGTGTTGGAAGTTAGAACCAGTGTGTCTTTTCCAATATTGTTTTGGTGCAGAGACAGGAGATCACAGTTTCTACCTGCACAGGTAATCTCCGGGACACACTTACTAGAGCACTGCTTTGAGGTTAGAGGCTACAACCCAGTCTCAGGAAAGGCCCCTTTCTCTTGTTTGTCGTAAACCAAACAGGCTTTCAGCTCCTTGGTCAGGATTTAACTACTCAACCCCAGAGATAAGTGGATCATGCTCAGCAAGCTCACATGGGAATAATTTGTAGCTAATGGCAGTTTATAGTTTATATTTCTGAATCCACAGTTGGGAGTGATCTTTGCAGGGACTGCAGACAGTCTCCCCCATAATGCACACCCTCTCCGTTCAGGACTGAGCTGCGAAGCAGAGTGAGTGATCAGAGTGAGTGATCAGCAGTGGATATGAAATCATAGCCAAATGTGTGAATAGCAGCCCATTCTTACTATAAGACTGTAAAGATTTGAGAGCAGGACCTCTCAAAGTTCATCTGTTCTCCATATCACCCCCACTACTCTCCTATCCTGTACCTACAGCACTGAGCACAGTGCCTCACACAAAACCGCAGAGAATGTTTGTGAAAATGAATGGAATTTGGGGTAAGAGAATGCAGTGGTTTCCTGGAGATTAAAGGCAGAACCTGGCGTGTGGCTCACATGGGACCAGCTTGTTTGTGCCTCTTTTGATGTGGCCTCTCCCTTCTGGAAAATGACTGTCCACCCCTCATGCTACACTCAACTCTGTTTAAGCTCGAAACCATATTTCCAAACTTCAAATCAGGAAACAAAGCTTGATGGAATACTCGAAGCCAGGAATCTATATTCCAGAAGGATCCATGTCCTTTTGTTTGCATTTGGATTTATTCATTTTGGTACATTTTCCCCAGTCCAATCTGCCAGTTTACAGCTTTTCTTACAGTGAAAGTATTTTCTAAATACATCTACGAAGGTCCCTTAAACTCATTAGTAGGCTTTCAAATTACCAACCCCATGGCTTGTTGAGCCTATTCTTAAGTTTGCTCAGTTCTTCTAATGTCCATCTTGGAGTCCACTAGACTATCCCGTCAACTACCCAGAACACAGGTAGGGTGAGTAGGACATGGTAAAGATTCTGCCCATGAGAAGAGCCCTAAAGTGCGGGGTGCTGCAGGAGAGGTGCTGGACACAGTTCTGCCTCCAATCATTGGTATGTCCTTTGGCAAGTCACACCTGCAAAATGGAGAGAGTAGTGGGAGTCCTAATGCTATCTCGCAGGTCAAGCACTCAGTGAATCATGGGACTTGAGAATTTGCCCGCATACTCTGCTTTCCCGTTGGTAGTTTAGGGATAAATTGTCCACATGCCTATCTAAGGCAAACACCTTCACTGGGCACAAGATCTGACTCCCTAGCTCCAACAGTTCTCCCTCCTCCCTCCTGCATCATGTTTTCCTCTCTTTGCTGAATCATTCTCATCAGCACATAAATATGCTGTAATTTCATCTATTTTAAAATAAAATTCTCTCTTGACCCTATCACTTAGTCAGTTTTGTGCTGCTGTAACAGAACACCAGACAGGGGATAATTCATAAAGAAATGCATATGGTTCACAGTTCCAGAAGCTGGGAAGTCCAAGATGAAGGGGCTGGCATCTGGTGAGGGCCTTCTCGCCATATCATAACGTTGTAGAAAGTGTCATGTGGGCAAGAGAGAGGGAAGCGGACGAGGAGAGGGAAAGTGGCCAAGCTCATCCTTCATGAGAAACCTTCCCTCATGTTAATACTATTACTCCATCTGTGAAGGCAGAGCCTTATTGTCTAATCGCCTCGTAAGGGTTCTACCTCTCAACACTGTTGTGGGGATTAAGTTTCCAACACGTGAACTTTTGGACACATACACTCTGCTCCCCTACAGCTTATATCCCATTTCTCTACTCTTCTTCATAGGAAAACTCCATAACATAATTATTTATACAGTTGGCCCTCATAGCAGGGAAAGGAAACTCATGTTTGCAATCCCAACATTGATAGGCCAAAGCAGGAGGACTGCTTCAGGCCAGGAGTTTCAAACCAGCCTGGATAACATAGTGCTCCTCATCTCTACAAAAAAAAAAATTAGCCAGGAGTAGCGGTGATGGTACACACCTATAGTTCCAGTTACTGAGGAGACTGAGGCAGGAGGATTAATTGGCCCAAGATGTTTGAGGCTGCAGGGAGTTACGATGGCTTCACTATACTCCAACCTGACTGGGTAACAAAGCAAGACCCTATCTCTAAAATAAAACTTTTCTTTTAAATTGGAATATTTGGGGGAAAATTCTGACAGTAAAAAATAATACAAATAAAAACACACGATTTATGAAGCATTTACATTATGTTAGGTACTACAAGTAATCTAGAGATGATTTAAAGTCTATAGGAGAATGTGTGTAGGTTCTACATAGATCCTACCTCATTTTATAGAAGGGCCTTGAGCATCTAAGTATTCTAATATTTGGGGGGAACCTGAAACAAATGTTCCCTGGATACCAAGGGACAATTAATAAGGAATCACTGTATTTTCTTCCCTTCCATTCTCTCTTGAAACTGTTTCACTCAAGGGCTGGGTGCAGTGGCTCATGCTGTCATCCCAACACGTGGGAGGCCAAGGTGGCTATATTGCCTGAGCCCACAGGCTTAAGACCAGCCTGAGCCAGAGTGAGACCTGGTCTTTAAAAACAGCCGGGCGTTGTGGCAGGAGCCTGTAGTCCTAGCTACTTGGGAGGCTGAAAGAAGAGAATTGCTTAAAGTCCAGGAGTTTGAGGTTGCTTTGAGCTATGACAAAATGAAACTCTGTCTAAAAAAAAAAAAAAAAAAAAGAAAGAAACTGTTTCACTCACTCGCAACATAGCTCCAATCAAACTGTGGCCCTGGGTAGAGTGCTGTGGCATTACAGTTCACAGCAACCTCCAACTCCTGGGCTCAAGCGATTCTCCTGGCTCAGCCTCCCAAGTAGCTGGAACTACAGGTGCCCACCACAACGCCTGGCTATTTTTTGGTTGCAGCCATTATTGTTGTTTGGCGGGTCTAGGCTGGATTTGAACCAGTCAGCTCAGGTGTATGTGGCTGGCACCTTAGCCGCTTGAGCCACAGGCACTGAGCCTGTTTGTTTGTTTTTTTGAGACAGAGTCTCACTCTGTCACACTGGGTAGAGTTTCGTGGCATCATAGCTCATAGAAACCTCAAACTCTTGGGATTGAGCTATCCTCTTGCCTTAGTCTCCCGAGTAGCGGGGACTAACAGGCACCACCACAATGCCTAGCTAGTTTTTCTATTTTTAGTAGACAGGGTCTCACTCTTGCTCAGGCTGGTCTGGAACTCCTGAGCTCAGGCAATCCACCCACCTTGGCCTCCCAGAGTGCTAGGATTACTGGCATGAGCCACTGAACCTGGCTTCAAGAATGCACTCTTGAACTAATCACCACTATGGGATACAGATGCCTTACACCCCCATAGAACCTTCTGGAGATTCGGAACTATCAAGGGGTGAAAATGCAGTACATTTATCCATGAGCTTCCATTCACCAGTAGAGGAGAAAGTATTCCAGGTGTGGGAGCAGCAGGAATGAGGGGACAAATATTACCGTCCCTGGTGTATGTCCTTCCTAGCTTATCATCTCAGTGGAGTAGAAGGTCAGAGTGGGGCAATTTTGGGTTTAACCTGGGGGACTGAGTTATACTCAGCCTTGTTCTAGCTGTGTGACTTGGGCAAGTTATTTAACCTTTCTGAACATTGGTGTCCTCATCTATAAAATGGGGGAGATGATAACTATCACAATAAGTTGTGAGGATTACAAGAAATAACATAAGAAAGTGCTTATGGGGTGGCGCCTGTAGCTCAAGTGGCTAAGGCACTAGTTGCATACACCAGAGCTGGCAGGTTTGAATCCGGCCCGGGCCTGCCAAACAATGACAACTACAACAACAACAACAACAACAAAATAGCCGGGCGTTGTGGTGGGTGCCTGTAGTCCCAACTACTCAACTACTCAGGAGGCTGAGGCAAGAGAATCACTTAAGGCCAGGAGTTTGAGGTTGCTGTGAGCTGTGACATCACAGCACTCTACCCAGGGCGATAGCTTAAGGCTCTGTCTCAAACAAAAAAAAAAAAAAAGAAAGAAAAGAAAGTGCTTACGTTATTAGCAGAATGCCACAGACAAGCGTTAGGTATGATTCTTTGGCCCTGTCTTAGGAATATGCAGCTGGGCCAATCGGGGGACAGTTGTAAATGGCAGAGCGTTGTACTTGAACAGAGAGATGAGGGGCGAGATAACGGAGAGCACTGAATGTCAAGCTGAAGTCTTGGCACTGTGACATTACTAAAGGACCTTGACCAGTGGACACAGGGAACAGAGAGTGCCTGTGACAGGTGAGAACCAAAGGCCAAGAGACCAACGGGAAGGAACAGCCTGCCATCACCTGGCCCT
The DNA here is from genome assembly GCA_963574355.1 of Loris lydekkerianus. Classification (NCBI taxonomy): domain Eukaryota; kingdom Metazoa; phylum Chordata; class Mammalia; order Primates; family Lorisidae; genus Loris; species Loris lydekkerianus. The sequence continues at coordinate 23,703 of CAUYPK010097662.1, read as the reverse complement.
CCTCAGGGCCCTGCACATCTCCCCATCAGTGCTCTTTCCTCGTCCTGTTCCGTGACCTGCTTCAGACCTCTACATGCCCTTTCTACAAAGGGGACATTTGGGACCAGGACATAGTCATCTCAACCCCAGAGCTTGACACAAGCCTGGCACTTAGGAAGTCTCCTTGAGGTTGAAGCCTTAAAAACCTAGAATGACTGCTGTGGCCATTATTCACAGGCATGATGATGAAAAACCTGGGTGAGGATGGTGGCACTAAGGATACACAGGCTCAAATCATGGAAAATCTGGAGGCAGCAACTATTGCATTAATTCTTTTTACATGGAAAATCAAAAAGACATGACACCCAGTCTAAAAGGAAAAAATGCAGGTCTGAGTCCCAAGTCTGCTCCCAACTGTGGATCTTTGGGTGTTTTTTTTTTGTTTGTTTTATTTATTTATTTAGAGACACAGTCTCACTTAGTCCCCTCGGTAGAGTGCCGTGGCATCACACAGCTCACAGCAACCTCCGGCTTTTGGGCTTAGGCGATTCTCTTGCCTTAGCCTCCCGAGTAGCTGGGACTACAGGCACCCATAACAATGTCCGGCTATTTTTTTGTTGCTGTTTGGCCGGGGCTGGGTTCAAACCCACCACCCTCGGTATATGGGGTCGGTGCCCTACTCACTGAGCTACAGGTGCTGCCCATCTTTGGGTGATTTTTAATCATGTGGGCAAGTGTGATGTCCATGTCAGGGATGAGGATGTCTGTGTGGACACATAATGAGCTTTTAAAAGCTTTGAGCAAAAAATAAATAAATAAATACAAATAAAAATAAATTTTAAAAAAGCTTTGAGCCAGCCAGGCATGGTGGCTCACGCCTGTCATCTGGGAGGCTGAGATGAATTGCTTGAGCTTAGGAGTTTCAGACCAGCCTGAGCAAGAGCAAGACCCTGTCTCTACTAAAAATAGAAAAATGAGCCAAGCATGGTGGTACATGCCTGTAGTCCCAGCTACTTGGGAGGATGAGGCAAGAGATTTGCTTGAACCCAAGAGTTTGAGGTTGCTGTGAGTTATGATGACACCATAGCACTCTACCCAGGAAAACAGAGTGAGACTCTGTCTCAAAATAAAATAAAATGAAATAATAAATAAATGTCCACGTGGATGGATCTTATGGGCAGCAAAGACAAAAAAAAAAAGAGGCAGTGCCTGTGGCTCAAAGGAGTAGGGGACCCTATATGCCAGAGGTGGTGGGTTCAAACCCAGCCCCAGCCAAAAACTGAAAAAAAGAAAAATAAATACTGTAGCCTCAACCCCTGTGGCTCAAGCGGCTAAGGCAGCAGCCACATACACCTGAGCTGGCAGGTTCAAATCCAACGTGGGCCCGTCGAACAACAATGACAGCTATAACCAAAAAATAGCCAGGGGTTGTGGTGGGTGCCTGTAGTCCTAGCTACCTGGGAGATGGAGGTAGGAGTTGGAGATTGCTGTGAGCTGTGATGCTATAGCACTCTACTCAGGGCTTGAGGCTCTGTCTCAAAAAAAAAAAAAAAATTGTAAGAGCTTTGAACCAAGCTCTACCATCCAATAGCTGCTTGAGTCTGGATATGTCATTAGCCCTCTCTGAAGCTCCAATTTACTTAGTAAATAGGGATAATAATGTCTGCTCTATCTTCCAGGATTTTTGAAAAGATCAAATAGATTATACGTGTATTAATGGATATTGTTCAGATGCTTTGGAAACTGCCAGGTGTTTTTAAAATGTAAGGGAGCATTAGTAAGATAGTTGTAATTTTTTTTTTTTTTTTTTTTTTTTTGGTGGGGGGTCCAGGCTGTATTTGAACCCGACACCTCCCATATATAGGGCTGGTGCCCTACTCCTTTGAGCCATAGGTGCCGCTCCTCACTTAAAATTATGAACGGACAGGTCATGTAGGTTCAAGCTAAGTCACTTCACGAACACTTACATAGGTCTTGGTTTTCTTCCTCTATGAAAAGAGGAAAGAAAGATCTCAGGTGCGGTAGATTTTCCAGCTTTAAGTCAAAGGGCAGAGTGAATGGTCTGTCTGCAGTTCAGAAGCATGAGGAGATACCTGAACACATGAGCCAGCTGAAGACCGTCAGGCCTTCAAGCCCAGGTGAAACTCCTGCTGCCTCCTCTCTCCCATCTGACTTCTCAACCAGACACTAAATCACAAGACTGGGCTGGGCAAGGTGGCTCACACCTGTCATCCTAGCACTCTGGGAGTCCAAGGTGGGTGGATTGCTTGAGCTCACGAATTTGAGACCAGCCTGAGCAAAAGCAAGACCCCACCTTGCTAAAAATAGAAAATGTGAGGCAAGAGGATCACTTGAGCCGGAGGCAGAGGTTGCAGTGAGCTATGATGCCATGGCACTCTACCCAGGGCGACAGCTTTAGACTCTGTCTCAAAAAATAAATAAATAAAAACAAAATAAATAAGTCCACCTGCTGTGGACTTAAAACCAGACAGGAGAGAAAGTGCCTTCAAGAAGTATTTCACTCAGGTTTTGGCTCGGTGCCCATAGCACAGTGGTTACAGCACCAGCCACATACATTGAAGTTGGTTGGTTCGAGCCTGGCCGGGGCCAGCTAACCAACAATGACAACTGCAACAGAAAAATGCCCGGGGGCCGTGCCTGTGGCTCAAGAAGTAGGGGGCCGGCTCCATATACTGGAAGTGGCAGGTTCAAACCCCGCCCCGCACAAAAAAGGCAAACAAAAAGAAAAAGTAAAAAAAAAATGGCTGGGTGTTGTGGTGGGTCCCTGTAGTCCCAGCTACTTGGGAGGCTGAAGCAAGAGAATCACTTGAGCCCAGGAGTTTGAGGTTGCTGTGAACTGTGTTTCCTCAGCACTCTACCAAAGGTGATATAGTGAGTCTCTGTCTCCAAAAAAAAAAAAAAAAAAGAAAGAAAGAAAAGCAAAGAAGGGTGGCGCCTGTGGCTTAGTGGCTAGAGCACGGGCCCCATATACCAAGGGTGGCAAGTTCAAACCCAGCCCCAGCCAAACTGCAACAAAAAATATCTGGGCGTTGTGGCAGGTGCCTGTAGTCCCAGCTACTTGGGATGCTGAGGCAAGAGAATTGCCTAAGCCCAGGAGTTGGAGGTTGCTGTGAGCTGTGTGATGCCACAGCACTCTACAGAAGATGATAAAGTGAGACTCTGCCTCTTAAAAAAAAAAAAAGGAAAGAAAAGAAAAAGAAAAGGAAAAACAGTAGGCAGATTAAATGTGGACCAATAAGGGAATGGCTAAGTGAATTATGATATATATGCTTAACACAATGTTATGCAGCTGCTGTCTATACAAATTACATGTAGTAATCTGAAAATACTAATGATATACTGTGACATTCAGCATCCCAGCAGGAAACAGGCACAGTCAAAAATGGGAAAATTGAGAAGAGTTTAATAAAGGAATTATTTACAAAGGTATTTGGAAAAGCAGCTCAGAGGAGGGGAGCTGTTTCCTCATCTAGGCTAGACCTGAGGGGGGCAGGGGCCCTGCTGGAACATGAGGAAAGATCTATTTGGACAGGGCCCTAAACTGGAGCTGTGACCTTTGATGGTGCTAGTCTTGGTGATCTAGAATGGGGGGAGGAGGGAAAGAAATATCCCTAAAGCCCAACCAGAATTCAGATGTGCCCAGAGGCCGGGCAGGGAGGGGGGTGCAATCCATAGTGCAAACAGGAGACGAGACATTGTTGGGGCTCAGAAGACAACACCCCAAATATGACACTTTGTCATGCTGAGGACTTTGAACTAAAGAAGCTGGGTGATATCGTCAAATGTAGGGACCCGCCCAAAAAGAACCAATCCCCACCCTTCTAATGATGTCCCACCCAGGAAAGGGAATGTGCCAACCCCCACCTTTCCAACCTCTACCCCCCCATGCCACCATTACCCACGTGTTACCCACGCCACCATTACCCACGTGTTAATTTCCTTCTGGAACTCAGTTCACCTTCACCGGATGGAAATAAAAGCTGATGTTGCTCATACAGAACCTGGATTCCGTTTCCCTTTCATTTTCAGAATGATTTTTTTTTTTTTTTTTTTTTGGAGACAGAGCCTCAAGCTGTCGAGTGCGTGGCTTCACAGCTCAGAGCAACCTCCAACTCCTGGGCTCAAGCGATTCTCCTGCTTCAGCCTCCCAAGTAGCTGGGACTACGGGCGCCAGTCACAACACCTGGCTATTTTTGGGTTGCAGCCGTCATTGTTTGGTGGGCCTGGGCTGGATTCGAACCTGCCAGCTCAGGTGTATGTGGCTGGCGCCTTAGCAGCTTGAGCCACAGGGGTTGAGCCTTCAAAATGATTTTCATTTTGGTCTTTGACCTGTGAGGTGGAAGGTCTCAAGAGCAGCCTCAAAAGCAAGTTCACTCTGAGCTTCCCCCTTTGTTTGTCATCCCTGTTGTTTTTTTTTTTTCTTTTGAGGCAGAGCCTCAAGCTGCTGTCCTGGGTAGAGTGCTGTGACATCACAGCTCACAGCAACCTCCAACTCCTGGGCTTAGGCGATTCTCTTGCCTCAGCTTCCAGAGTAGCTGGGACTACAGGCGCCTGCCACAATGCCAGGCTATTTTTTGTTGCAGTTGCCACTGCTGTTTTAGCTGGCCGGGCCAGGTTCGAGCCAGCCACCCTCAGTACATGGGGCCAGCGCCCTACCCAATGAGCCACAGGCACTGCCCCTGCAGTTGTGAATGTTGTTTAGTAGGCTCAGGGCAGCTTTGAATCCGACAGCTTGGGTGTATATGGCCACTGAGCCACTGAGCTACGGGCGCCATCATGCTAACCTGTCTTTTGTAAAAGAATATGGGCTTTGACCTTTATGATGTGTGAGGAAAGACATCACACATTTTCCACCCTTTCAATATCCAGCACCATGAATTTATTGAAAAAAAACAACAGCATGATACAAAATTGTAGGCGTATGACAGATGTTAAAATATAGAGGGTTAGGCATAGTGGCTCATGTCTGTAATTCTGCATTCTGAGAAGCTGAGGTTGGTGGATTGCCTAAGCTCACAGGATCAAGACCAGCCTGAGCAAGAGCAAGACCCCATCTCTAAAAATAGCCAAGTGTTGTGACAGGCTCCTGTAGTTCCAGCTACTCAGGAGGCTAAGGCAAGAGGATCACTTGAGCTCAGGAGTTTGAGGTTGCTGTGAGCTATGACACCATGGCATTCTACCAAGAGTGACAAAGTGAGACTGTCTAAAAAAAAAAACTATATATATATATATATATACATATATTATATGTATATATGCACACATATATAGGGATTTGAAAAAAAATCCAAGGGAAATCCATCCACCCTAAAAGCCATTGCTATAGTGTGAAGTTATTGGTGAGTGGGATGGGGATTTTGGTGATATGGAGAGTTTTTTTTTTGTGCACGAGTTCTTGGCTTTCAATTTTTGGTAATGTGGCTATGTTGCTTAATATCAGGTATATCCAGATTAAGTAGAATGATTTTGAAGTATTTCTTCTTTTTCTATTGTCTATAAGATTTGGCACAATCTGTCTTTTGAAGTTATCTTTAATTTTTATTTATAAATATTAGTTGTCTATTCTTTGATACTTTGGGGAAAAAATAATAAGAAGTTAATTGATGACTCCATACTGAACCTCAGAGTCAAAGCATTCTGTAATAGACATACTCTTACTTGACAATGTGCATGTTACTTTCTTTGCATTACTATTATTATTATTATTATTGCTTAATACTTCGTTGCAGCAAGTGTCTGATTTCTTTTCTGAATGTATTTGTCTTCGTTCGTTCTTTGCGAGGCTTTTGTTTCTGGTCCCCATCTTAAACATTGTTATTGTTGTTAAATTTTAAGACTTTTTAATTTTGTGAAGGTAAAAAGTGGAAGCCTAATGAACACATGTATATGTGAAAATAATGTGGCTATGTTGCTTTTCAAAAAAACACAACCAATAAAGCAAGTTGGGAGGAGGGGCTTCCCTGGGGCACCTCTTGATGTCCTTCCAACACCTTCATCCTACAAAAGAGAGAACCGACTTGCAAAGTGTAAAGCAGGCCTGCAGCAAAGGGGCTCCCACTCCACGGACATCCAAGCTGTCCTAACCCCTCCAAGCATCTCCACCACACCCCTGCCTCCCTTCCCTTTCCATTAACCCCTTTCCTTTCCTCTCCTTGGCGGCAAATTCTAGAGCTACGCTGATTTGAAACAGCTAAACAGCCTCACACCCTTAATCTCACTGCCTGAATGATAAATCCTGCAGAGCAGTTCATCCCATTCCAGCCCCTCACACCCGCCTCTGAGTAGCTGGGTGGTCTCTTCCGCCCAAGCAGGGGTTTCTTGCCTATCCTTCCATTTAGCATTCCCTCAGGAGTCGAGGACTTCCCAGGAGCCAGGCGTTTGCCTCCAAAACAATATCCAGATCGGACATGGGCGGCTGGGTGGCGGGGGGAACCTCCTTTCAGAGCCAAACCATAAAATAAAGCCGCGTGGGCCTTGCTCCCCTGAACAGAATCCTTTGTCTGGGTTGGAAACAGCCTGAAAAGATAAAAGGGGCTTCCACTCTGACCTCTTCACCTCTTGTTATCTCCTGCCCACTCCCTTTAGACTCTCCAAAACCGACAGCAGTGTTTTCCCATGGTCACTGGGGTTAACAACGTCTTAGCAGCTAACGGAGAGAGGAATGTGAGGAATGTACCTGCCTAAGGGGCGATTATTTTCATCAAGGACAGGCTGAAATGGATAATGAGGTCAAAAACAAACGCCATCTCTTTCTCAAAGGACTCTCTAAAGAGAGGCTATTAGATATAGTTCATTAGTTGGGGGGGGGGCTCTACTTTTTAGACTGCCGCCTGAAGAGAGAGGGGAGGGATTATGCCAAGTTTAGATTCTTCTCCAAGTCGGTAGGGGGCTAAGTTTAGACGCAAATTCAAGCTACATAACTGAGTTTCATTCAGGTCCAGGCAACAAGTGGCATCCAGGGCTCAAAGAAGAGATTTGCAAGAGAATGTATTGTAGGGACACAAGCGGCATCCACCGTAAAAAATCTAACACCCAAAAATCAAATTTGGAAAGCTGATGAAACAGAGTTTATATATATATATATAAAAAATTGCCATACATTAACATCATTATAAAACGTCCTGTTTACCCAGGCCTGGTCTGTGCTCTCAGCCATTTGGGAGGCTGAGGCAGGAGGATCCCTTGAGCCCAGGAGTCCAGTCTGGGCAACATAGTGAGATGCCATCTCTGAATGACCAAACCAAAAAATAAGTATCTTTTTCCTATCTTCATATTCACTTCTAACTCTCCTCACCCTGGCATTTTCACATAACTCGCAAACTGGAGTTGGAATCCTTAGTTGTAAACTCCCTTTCAACTCGTCCTACACCCAATGCAGTCCATTTTCTTTTTTAATACAGTCCATTTTCTAATAATGGAATTTATTTGTACCCTGTTCAAAACCTTCATGGCTCACCAAGGCTGAATGTGACAAGGTGTGTGCTAGCTCAGTGTCCAGGCAGAAGAAACATTCCTTCCCCATCATTTTTCTTTGTACCATCATAAAATGAAGCTCAAACTCTCTAGTTTGGCATTTAAAGCCCTCCAAAATTGAACCTAATTTACTTTTAATCCTAAAACTCCCACTGCACCCCTTTCCTATCTTTAAAAGACCACTTTCCATTAAAAAACTCAACTTCAATGAGTATAATTATGATGGATGTGTTGCTTATACTTCACTGTAAGCATTTCACATTGTATATTGAAGCAGTATCCTGAAGCCCATAAATGCATCAATGTACAAAGTCATGATTTAATAAAAAATAATTAAAAAAAACAACAACAACTCAATGTTAGGGCAACGCCTGTGGCTCAGTGAGTAGGGCGCCGGCCCCATATACCGAGGGTGGTGGGTTCAAACCCAGCCCCAGCCAAACTGCAACAAAAAAGTAGTCGGGTGTTGTGGCGGGCACCTGTAGTCTCAGCTGCTCGGGAGGCTGAGGCAAGAGAATCGTGTAAGCCCAAGAGCTGGAGGTTGCTGTGAGCTGTGTGATGTCATGGCACTCTACTGAGGGCGGTAAAGTGAGACTCTGTCTCTACAAAAAACAAAACAAAACAAAACAAAAATCAACCAACTCAAGTTTACTAACATGGTCTCTGGGCAAATGCCTTTGGCAATGGTAGTGGCACAATGAACTCTGAGTATGTTTCGGTTCTTCTTTGGGCTTAACTGTCTCATGGAAATAACAAGCGGAACTTCAGGCTTGGTTAGTTTTGTGTACAATCACATTCCAGACCACTATGGGGAGATAGAGAAGGCCAAAGTCCAATGGCTGACCTTCCAGAGTGCTCCCTTTTATAGGAGAGGGCCTGGAAGTGCACATATAAACACACCTTTGAGGAAAATGCATGCCCTAAAAGCATCTACACAGAAAAGGGAAAGAAAGAAACTAACTGGGAATATAGAGACTTATGGTAAAGAACATAGGTGCTGGCCTGGCAAGCTTGAGGTTGCTATGAGCTATAATGATGCCACTCAGCCTCAATGAGACGGAGTGGCACTCTGTCACAAAAACAAACAACAAAAAAGATCTCTCTCACTTCTGCTCCTTCATGAGAAGGACCCACTTCCAACTCTCTTTGGAAGTTCTCTAAACTTTCTCTCTTTTTTGAGACAGAGTCTCAAGCTGTCACCCTGGGTAGAGAGCTGTGGCGTCATATGTCACAGCAACCTCCAACTCTTGGGCTCGAGCGATCCTCTTGCCTCAGTTTTTCTATTTTTAGTAGAGATGGGGGGGGTGTTTCACTTTTGCTCAGGCTGGTCTTGAACTCGTGAGTTTAAGCAATCCACCCACCTCAGCCTTCCAAAGTTGTAGGATTATAGGAGTGAGCCACCGCACCCCACCCAGCCTAAACTTCCTCTTTAAAGAAAAAAAAAAAGGTGCCAGGCACTCTGGCTCAAGCCTGTAATCCCAGCACTTAAGAGGCTGAGGCGGGTGGATTGCCTGAGCTCACAGGTTCGAGACCAGCCTGAGACAGAGTGAGACACCTCCCACCCCTCAACCCCCGTCCCTCAAAAATAGCCGGGTATTATGACGGGCACTTGTAGTCCCAGCTATTTGGGAGACTGAGGCAAGAGTTTGAGGTTGCTGTGAGCTGTGATGCTACAGCACTCTACTGAGGGTAACATAGTGAGACTGTGTCTCAAGAAAAAAAAAAAAAGAACATAGGTACTTCTTAACCTGTAGTAGTATCTTAACTTCTCTACTAGTATGTACTAGTATCTTGTCTTCTCTCTTCCTCACCTGTAAAGTGTTGTTCATAATACCCACCTTTCAGGGTTGTTATATTTTAAAAAGGAGATGTGAGTAAAGCACTTAGAATGTCTGGCACATAATCAGTTCTGTAAATGTTAGCTCTGATGATGATGATGATGATGATATAGCTGATACCTGCAAATGTTCTGTTCATAACAAGACAAGCCAGCTCTTTGTAGAACATTCTGATCAGGCTGTGGTCACGCAGTCTTTTGTACCTTTGCTCCAGCTCCTGTCTGGGTTTGAAATGTACCCTCCCCTCCTTCTCTTATCGCAATACTCAGCTCAAAGGACACCTTCCCAGTGAGGCCCTTCTAGACCAGAACCTCACCCCCAGCCCAGTAAAACTAACTCCTCCCTTCACCAAGGGCCTGTAAGGCTAGGAGAGCATGTCACATCCTGTATAATGGCTTCCTTATGTGTTGGTCTCCAGAATTTGCATAACTTCTTGAGAATTAGTCTTGGAATTCCAGTGTCCAACACAGTTCCAGATCTAACCTGCCCATTTGGATACTCAGTGCTCGTGGAAGGAATAAACAAAGAATCAACAAAGGAATGGCTTGTCCCTGAGGGTACCTGCATGGCTGTGCACCAAATCCCATCCCCCCAGCCTCTGACCCTCCCACCCTTGATGGCACCTGTTTGAGAAATTGCCACTCCAACAACCTAAAGATACCTCTGGGCATTGTTGCATTTTCAGCTGCTGCCTCCACCCCCCTTTGTGCAGCCTTCTGACCAGTTGGAAATGCCAAAAGAAGTGTGACTCAGGGTAGTCGAAAGACACTTTCGTACCCAATCTACAGGATTCAGTTATAGGGTCATGCTGTGACTGCTACTCTGGGAAATGTTTGCAAATAGATTTGTACAGTATAGTTTATTGCTGGTAACAACATGGTGGGCTTGTATCCTCTTTGGCTACTAGGGAACTCAGAGGAACAAAATGATAACTGATTACTGCATCCTTGTAAGAACAGAACCTCAGAGTCTTGTTAGCATCTGTTACATCCAACTCTCCTAATGGGCCACAGCCAGAGCTGGAGGGCTTCTGGAGGGGATGGATTAGTGGTTAGGGATTCATCACTTATCAGCTAGGGTATATACAAGTATGCAAATCTCTGAGCCTGGGTTTTTTCGTCTATTTACAGGGGTGCCATAGCCTCACTGAGACCAGGTAGGTAGGAGGATTAGCTGTGGTAATGAAAGTACCAAGTACCTGGCACATAGTGAGTGATTCCTCCGTGAATGGTGCTGTAAAGTTATAAATGTATAAGCTGGGCTAATAGAGATCCAGGAAATTAGGGAATATATATATTTACACACACATATATATATATATATACTTATAGGTTAGGAAGGGGACAGGGAGAGGAAGGAGGGTGGAGGGTGGCTGCTTCTAGGATGAATGATGGTCTCTAAGAGCAAAAGTGAACAGGCAAGTAGCAGAGATGAATCATTCATCCTGTCCCAAAGTCCAGGAGTTACCTGTTCCCCTGGATCCACTAGGACCCCTCCAAGGAGACTCAGAGTGTCATTCAATTACAGTTTTATATTTTAAGATCAGAGGAAAATCTTAGACATCATGAAACCCCATTATGTCACTTTACCAATGAAGGAACTGAGCCTCAGTGAGAAAAACTAATGTTCCTCAAATAATCAGTTCTAATCCTGCCTCTGCCACTAACTTGCTGTGAGAACTTGGACAAATCCCTTGCCCTCTCTGAGCCTGCAGATTCCGCCTCTGTAAAATGAGGGTTTTGGAGCATTTACAGATCAAAATTCCCTTCAACGCTGCCCTGTGCTGTATTAAAACAATGGTTCTCTCTACAACCCTCAAGTTTGGACAGAAGACACCTCCCTTCCTCCCCATTCACCACAAAAGTCAAGAAAAAAACACGCTTTGACAACTTCCCAGCTCACTTGATTTTAGACTGAATGCTGGTTTTCCCCAGAGGTAGAGACAAGAAGGGAGAGAGTGGTCAGGCAGAGGATACTGCCTGAGGAAGCTGGTGGCTCCCAGGCGCCTGCCCTGGGCCCAGCCCCAGGGATCCCATCCCTGCAGGGCTTCTAAGCGCTGGCAGCGCCACAGGGATAAATGAGACCAATGACCGCACCTTACATGGCCATCTCAGCGGCCGCCCGGAATCCCGGGGATTACGCAGACTTCTGGAGGCCTTAGAGCAAGTGCACGTCACCTGCTGCCACCACAAGTGTGCCCAGGCTTCTGCAGCCTCTGTCTTGTGACTGAGGAATTTTTAAATGGAAGCTCTGAGCTCACAAAGGAGAAAATGTCTCCCTGATGTCACACAGTTGCTGCCAATTCATCAGCTTCAGCTAAAGGTCAGAGGGGGAAGCCACTGCCCAGGGGTCCTGCTGCCCCTCGCTGAGATGGGGCTTCCCCTCCCGCAGGCTTAGGGCCAGCCCTCTGGGCCAGCTGCAGACGCCAAGGGCTGTTTGTATTTCCAGGGCATGAACAGAGGCAGTCCTAACACTGCTTAGCTGCGGCTGCCCTCAGCACAGACAGTAACTGATTCTTCCTCCCAGCCCTCTCCTGCCACCACTCTCTTCTGGGGACAGTCAGGGCATACCTTGGAGTCTCAGTATAAGGCTCTCCTGAGGCTCCTTTCCTAGAATCACTTCAGAGGTAAAACAAAATCATATGTAAATTCTCTTGGGTTTTTAATAAGTAAAGGCAAAAGAGGTCAAAGAACAAAAGCTAGGAATCTCCCTGTCTACATAGGGACACAGCCTGGCTCTGCCACTCTCTAGTAGTGTGATTTTAGCAAGTCACTTAACTTCTCTGAGCCCGCTCTCTGACCTGAAAGATGAAAATAATAAGAACATTTATCTACAGTGTGGTCCTAAGGATTTAACATGAAGCACTGATCCCGAGAGAGCCTGGTGGGTAGTAAGTGCTCAATAAGTGTCAGCTTGGAAGCAATACTCAGCTACCACTGGGCAAATTACTTAATCCCTGAGCCTTCATTTCCTCATCTGGGAGGATAGGCATATGTAACAGGCAGAGTCACAGAGAATTCAGTGAGAAGGGATAAAAAGCCATTAACACAGCACCCAGCACTGGAAAAATAAATGGTGGCTGCTGGGACTATTATTTCCATCAATCAAACTGTGATCTGTAGGGAAGGCCCAACATATCCACTATAAAACACCTTCCCTGAGCCTGACACAGTCCTGTGCTCCTACAAGTTATAAGTCCAGATAAAGATGAGACACATAAAAAACATGTGTATGGCCAAACATGAACATATAAAAATTTTAAAATTACTTCGAGTTTTTCTCTCTTTTGGGGACTGTTTCCAATTCTGGCCTAAGTTGCTAGGGAGATCAGTGAGATGAAAAGAAAAAAGTATGTGGATGCAAGAGAAAGGATTAACTGGGGTGACAGCAAGGAGACTGCTATGCAAACTGAAATGGCATCAGGTGGGAGAAGGCTAAAATAGTGAATAATAAAAGAGCAGCCAACTTCTCTGGAGTCAGAAGGGACCACAGACCAGTTTCAGTGGAAGCCCTGGAAAAGTCACCTCTACTTCAAACTTAAAGAACAGACCCGAAAAACAGCTGCCACCTGCCAGTGTGGTTCTGGTGCCCACCTGATTTTATCTGCGACTCTCCATCTGCTGCACCTGCAGTCCCCTGGCAAGGATGCCTGCAGTCAGTGAACGGCCGAGGGCTATCCCCGTATGCCCAATCTGCTGTTGACTCTGCCTTTTTCCTCCCTGGCATTGCCTATCCTTCACCCTTTCCTGGCACGGGGCAGAATACAGGAGACTGTGATGGAGGTAAAGGTGAGGCTTTTCTTGGGGGCTCCTCTCCCTGTCTGACCCCTAGGAGTTTTCATCTCTGCAGGCTCCACTCTTGCAGTAAACCAAACAGGTGAGGCCTGGTGGGAAACTCCTCATTCCCTGGGTTTACCTTTTCTCTCCTCTTTCCACCAGTCTTTCCTCTTTCCCTTAAGACAAAGGTGGCTCCCAATTTTATCTGTCCATGGAACATTGATATTTGAATGGCAAGATCTAGAGATCTGAAAGAAATACATCATGTTCTATAAACATTTGTTGAACCTGTATCTGATTACCAGGCACTGGGCTAGGCCTTCTGCCTGCTCACAAGTATCCTATTTCCGTCCCTCGAGGGATCTGCTTCATGTGGGAAACCTTGGAGAATTTTGCTGACTCTCTTCACCCTGCTCCCCTCAAATCCAGGCAATAACTAAGTGTTGGGGAGTGCCTATGGCTCAAAGGAGTAAGGCACTGGCCCCATATGTCAGAGGTGGTGGGTTCAAACCCAGCCCCGGCCAAAAACAAAAAAAAAACAAAAACAAAAACAGAAAAACAAACAAAAAAATAACCAAGTGTTGTTAGATTTCCCTCCTGGCTCCTATTCATGCTTCTCCCCTCCATGAGGCACTCCCTCAGCCCTTTCCTTGTCTGTCTCCCATACCACTGCCATAGCTCACTTCCCAACTTCCCAAGGCAGGCCCCTGCCACCAGCTTCATGTCCTTCTTTTTTTTTTTGGCAGTTTTTGGTGGGGGCTGGGTTTGAACCCGCCACCTCCAGCCTATGGGGCCGGTACCCTACTCCTTTGAGCCACAGGCGCCGCCCCCTCACATCCTTCTGATGTAATCCTACCCCTAACAACCTCCTCATCTTTCTCAAAGCCCCGCTCATCACATCATCCCCCCCCAACTCCAAACCCTCCAATAGTTTCTCCCCAGATTTAAGATCCTCCATAATCCTGCCCAAACTCTCTAGTAATTTATAGACCCCTGCCTCATACCTGAGGGGTTTCAGCTAGGCAAGGAGGCCAGAGCCCCAGGGTGCCAGCCTGACCACAGGGGGTGTGTACACAGGAGGTCCTGGTGCAATGTGGCCAGGGTGAAAATATGAATCATAGTCAATGAGGGCAGCCAAATTCCTATCTGGGAAATCAGGGCAGTCTGAAGGGTGAGGCCAAGCTGTAAACAGAATGAGTAATGAGGTCAGAAGCTGGTGGGGACCAGAAACATGTCTAGATGCAGTTCAAGGAAACGGAAATGGTATAAGACTGAAGCTGTGAATTGAATTATTATTATTTTATTTTTTTGTAGAGACAGAGTCTCACTTTATTGCCCTTGGTAGAGTGCCGTGGTGTCACACAGCTCACAGCAACCTCCAACTCCTGGGCTTAGGCGATTCTCTTGCCTCAGCCTCCCGAGTAGCTGGGACTACAGGCGCCTGCCACAACGCCCGGCTATTTTTCTTTTTGTTGCAGTTTGGCTGGGGCTGGGTTTGAACCCACCACCCTCGGCATATGGGGCCGGCGCCCTACCCACAGAGCCACAGGCACCGCTTGTGAAGAGAAGGTATTGGACACCTGCTCAGCTCTACCTGAGGATGGGGGTGGGAGAAACAGCCCTGAAAATCTCCCTTTACTCCAACTTCTTAAACAGTGTACCAAATGCTTTATGGCTTTTTATGTGTGTGTAAAAGGCCCTGTCTTCCCTGCTGCCCACTGCTTTACACTCCTCACATGCCTCCTAGCGATGCAGAGTGATTTGTCCAGGGTTGCAGGGTGGTAGATGTGGAAAGGAAGCAAGAGCTCTGCACCTGACGTGGACGTGCTAGGGAAGCAGCTGAAAGTCAGGTTCACAGGTTGGCAAATTACTTCACATCTCCCTGTCTCAGATTCCTCACCTGCAAAGCCAGGATAATAATAACACCCCTTCATAACAGTGTTACATAATAACAACACCACTATGAGGATTAGCTGAGCAAATATTTGTAAAATGCTTAGAACGGAGCTTGGCACATAGTAAATACTGTATGAGTGTTCGTTAAATAAAAACAAGGCCCAGCTGGTAAATAGGGCCAGTACTCAGAGTCAGTTCTAATTTTAACATTTGAACCCTTAGATTCACCACCACTAAGGTCAACAGCAGGCTAGGATGGGAGAAGCTGACTAGAGAACTTTCAAAAACTAATTTTCATTTCAGCTAAGAGTAGAAAAACTCTGTTGACTGACTTCACTGGACACACAGGAAGTATCACTTGAGTGACTACCTTTACCTGTTCTTAGGAAACCACTCAGAAATCCAGAAGGACGAGTTCAAATATAGTACCCATCTTAAATTTAATAGGGCCTTGCCAAAAAAAAAAAAAAAAGTCAATCTTCGAAAATGATTGTGGGTGTTAAAAAGGACCAGCATAGATTAGGCAATCTCAGTGGAGTCCAGCAAGGTTCAAGGCTACAGCTCACATAGGAAAGATAGCTGTGAGGAGATAATGTAAAGAGGAAGGAAGTATTTTATTTGTTTTTCTCAAAACTGTTGGGGGCAGTGGTGTTTGGAAAGAGAGAAGAGAGAGGGAAAACATGAGTGCATGGTTTGCAAAGTGCTAAAAAATAGACTCTGTATTATAAAAGCATAGTAGTAATTCAAAGAAGATAATGCCAAAGTCAGTTTGCTCTAGCAATCTATCAACCAGAACTCTTTTATTAACTGAACCTCTCACACGACTACAATATGGCACTAATAGATGTTTGAAAATGATGACCTTGATGTACTGCAAAATCCTAAATGACTTTCTGAAGCAGGAGAAAAAAGATTAAATGAAGCTTGGTATGGTTTTGACAAGTGTATTTTATTGTATTCTAATTTTTTTGGAAACAAGTAATATTTTTGTCATCTGTAGTATGTGACGATTTATGTGCCACCTAATAACTTTTCACCCATCATATTAGAACAATACATTGCCCGATGATGGTTACTATAGGGGTTTAATAAACATTCCTTTTCTCTAAACACGCTACTAACTTGGTTCCCATATCCCCCTCCCTTCCCCCCCCCTTCCTTTATGCCAGTCCTCCCAGAGCAAGGTCAAATTTGACTCGGATGGTCTTACACTGTTTTTATTCTTCCCTAAGAAAGAGGGTGCACCTGGCCTTAGGAACCACTTCCGCTGCCTCCCAGCAGTTTCACACTTGGGGTGGAGGTTCTCAGAAGTGGGTTCTCACTCACTTTCTCATAACGTAAAGTAAGGAGGAACAGTGCCTCAGCAGAATTTAAAAAATAAACTTGTCCCTGGGGAGGTAAGGCCCTCAGAGAGCCAGGCTGCAACAATTGAGTGGTGTGGGACACGTGGATTAAGTAGAATAGAAACCGATCCCGCCAGGACCGCCCAGGGGCACCAGAGACAAACAGCAGAAACTCTGATTGTGCCCGTAGGGCTTTGGAGCCCTCGCCCACACTGGAGGTTCTCCTGCCTTTTCTAATCACCTTCCCATTCCGTTTGCTCCCTTCCTCAGCCCTAGTGTTCAGGGATCTGCATACCACAGAGGTCAGACACAAATAAAATCCATACATGGACTCCATTCCCGGGTCACAGAAGTTGGTTAACGACTCAGACTGAAGATGGCCCAGCTCCCACCTCCCACCTCCCAACCCCACCACAAAAGCTTTGCTTGTAAACACCAGTCACTTAGAAACACCCTCAATCAGGCGCCTCTGGGCTATTATTCATCACCGACTAACCTTAAACCAACTTCATCTTCACAGGGCTCCCCCTAGAAGAGAGGAAATTCCACAGCTCTGATGTGATGTGAAACGTGATCTGACCGCCCAGCACTCTTTCTTTCCCATTCTCCCCAGCCAGTTCCCAAACTGGGTTTCCCTGGCCCCTCACGGAACGGCCTTCACCCACCCCCTCCCCACCCCCTACTTCTTTCCTTTGCTATTTTACACGCTGTAACCCGATAGGCTGGAAATGCAGCCTCTTTCATCTTCTATTTCCCACATCCTGAAAGTTGGAAAGAAGGAGCCCACCCAGATAAAGGAATTTCAAGTATGTGCGTCCCCCTCCTTTACTCCATTCACAGAGCAGATTACTAATGGCCGGAGGCTGCAAGGAGGCCCTGTCCCTCCCCAACCCCCACCTCCCAAAGAGTTTACTCATTCCATATCCTTACTCCTCACTCTAGCAAAAACCTAAGTCCACATGCTTAGAACCAAAATTTAACTTCTCCTTGGACTCTGATCCTAAACAAAAGTTTTTAAACCTGCACCCTGATTGGGACTCCTTCTACCATTCACCTGCCCCCTCGTTAGCTCAGGGAAAACATGTCATTGGATCACAGGAAAAAGATATAAATGTAACATGTGATGTTTCGAGGAGATATACTCAGGTCTGGGAAAGATCACCGGCCTGTTCTAACTTGGAGATATTTTCGTGCAACATTGTTTGGAGGCCAGAATAAAAGATCTTTATGTGAGAGGATAAGCAGAGAAAGGGTGTGTGTGTGTGTGTGGTGTACAAGGAGGTTCTGGTAATGACTTTTTTGTAAAAAAATTTCTTATGTCTTGACTACCTGAAAATTAGCGATTACAAAACATGCCCCTGGGTCGGTTCTTTGGTGCCCTCCACCCCCTTGAGTTTTGTCCCTGATCAGAAAACACAGGGCAGTGACTGCTTTCTGACTTAACCACAAAGGTTAGGAAGCATTCCCTGACCCCCAGCATCCCTTTTCATTAAGGATGATTAACTATTTTATCCATCCTTCAAGGAGGGTAAGAATGCTGTTTTGAATCTATGCCAGCTCTGGGATAATCAATTCCCTGAGCTTACTAGCTTTGCATGAAATAGGACTTCCTGTGTCAAGGAGTGCTCCTGGTCCTGGTATTAGGGAGTATATTTAATAGATTATTAAACCATATTAAAGTTGCAATTCAGGACAGAGGCAAAACTTGTCTAATGCATAGCCTTTGACAAAAAAGATGGTAAAGTCTGAGTTAGTTAGTTCCTTCAGTAGGTCTCATTAGTGCCCAAATAGTCTCAATGAATTCCAAGAATTCAAGAGGCCAGACCTGGAAGTTGCAGTAACAATGATAAGAAACATAGACTGTGGAAGAACAGCCACCACATTGCAACTCCTCTGATCATCCTCACAGGGCTAAGAAATGTGTAGTGCAGCTCAGCTGCAGGACTGCCCCACGTCTGCAATTGCCTGCTCCTGACGTCTGGCTGGTAACAGGCTCCTACAGAGGTTCAGCATCCTTAGGCAACAGCAGCACAGAGAGATAGAATCAATGCCTGCAACTGCAGAACAAGTAATCTCTCTGGGCTTCAATTTCTTTATTTATAAAATACTAAGGTTAACTTAACCCTTGTCAATCAAAGTGTGTCCCCAGCCCAGCTGCAATGCTTTACCTGTTAGCTTGGAAGCTAATAAGAATGCAGAATCCGGCTTGATGCTTGTAGCGCAGCAGCTAGGGCGCCAGGCACATACACCAGAGCTGGTGGGTTCAAACACAGCCTGGGCCTGCTAAACAACAATGATAACTACAACCAAAAAATAGCCCGGCACTGTGGCGGGTGCCTGTCCCAGCTACTTGGGAGGCTGAGGCAAGAGAATCGCTTAAGCCCAAGAGTTTGAGATTGCTGTGAGCTGTGATGCCATAGCATTCTACCGAGAGTGACATAATGAGACTCTTTCTCAAAGAAAAAAAAAAGGGGGGGGGCGGCACCTGTGGCTCAAAGGAGTACTGCCAGACCCATATGCCAGAGGTGGCGGGTTCAAACCCAGCCCCTGCCAAAAACCACAAACAAAACAAAACAAAACAACAAAAAAAGTGCAGAATCCCAGGCCACATCCTAACCTACTGCACTTTAATAGCCTCTTTGGCTCATTCCTGTGCACATTACAATTTGAGATGCTCTGATCTACACTTGAGAGCTCTAAGGGTCCTCTTCCCGCTTCTGAAATTGTCTGACCTCCTTAAGTGGTTTCCAAATTTGTTTTTCTTCTCTGATAAATGATTCTCCTTCCTTGTTCTGCCTCCAGTGTTTTTTTTTTTTTTTTTTTTTTTTTTGAGACAGACTCTCACTTTATTGCCCTCAGTAGAGTGCTGTATTGTCACAGCTCACAGCAACCTCCAACTCTTAGAGTTAGGCGATTCAGATTCTCTTGTCTCAGCCTCCCGAGTAGCTTTTTTTTTTTTTTTTTTTTTTTAAGAGACAGAGTCTCACTTTGTTGCCCTCAGCATCACAGCTCACAGCAATCCTCAAACTCTTGGGTTCAAGCGATTCTCTTGCCTGAGCATCCCAGATAGCCGGGACTACAGGCATCTGCCACAGAGCCTGATTATTTTTTTTTTAAGAGAGGGGGTCTTGCTCTTGCTCAGGTTGGTCTCAAACTCGTGAGCCTGCCTCAGCCTCCCAAGTACTGGAATTAGACATGAGCCACTGCACCTGGCCTCCTCTCAAAAATGTTTTTTAAATAAAATAAAATAAATAAATAAACAATCATCTGCTTAAATGGTTTAAACTGCAAGTAGATGGGATGAATTGTGCCCTCATTTATAAATTCTTTGCTGGTGATTCCTTTTGCAGTTAGGGAAACTAAGGCATCAAAATGTATCGTCCCATGTGAAAAGAATAGAAGAAATTTCCAAAGGTCCTGCTTTACACCCCCTTCCTTCTGGTCTCAACATTTCACAAAAGATTTTGTGCCTCTGTGTGTGTGGTAAGAGAGAAGATAGGAAAATGCCTCTGGGGAGGGAGGATACCCGGGCCTTTGTTTTACTCTTTAACCTAGTAATAAATCTCTTAAAGCTCCTGTGGTATTCAGAATATCCTGTTCATGGCAAGGTCTTCCCACAGTTGTGAAAGGAATTCAAGTTTACTAAGTGGACAGAGCACTGATATCCCAAAGGCACAGTCCTGTCCTTTTCACCTATTTGCTAAGTATAATGGCTAAATCTCAGTACTGGCTATGGTAAATAACAGCAGGGAGGGTAAGCCGAGGCTAGGGGAAGCTGAGAAAAGAACTCTGCAGTTCCAAAACTCAGCACAACAATCAAGGGATAAAGTGGTAATTAGGCCTGATTATCATGCAAGGCAGCCCCGGCTAAATTGGAATGTAGCCGGAGAGACGAAAGGCTGGATAGAGAGTTTGCTAAGCTGGAGACATGCTTTGATGTCTGCAGGGAAGGTTGTGTTTCATTCAGCCATCCAACCAACCAAAAAAATGTTGCAAGAGCAACACGAAACCTTCTAAAATACAGCATACGGCAAGCGGAAGTGCAGAGCAAGTGGCTAGTTCTGAGTTCTCCTTCTGAGTCAGTATGTGGACTCGAATGCTGCTCTTCTCAGATTTACTGCTCCAGCCTCTCGGATCTGTCAGAAGACAAGAAAGAAGAAAAAGCGCACCCACCGACTATTAGCTCACCTTCCTTGGTTGAACAGGTTCTTGTTACAAGGGAGAATGTGTCTGAGCTCGGGGCAGACTTTTTACCTGCTGTGGGGAGGAAGCAAAAGAAATAAGAGGTAAATTGCTCTGTGTGTCCCCGAGAGGCCCAGGACTAAGATACCAGATGCTGATGGAGTCATCTGAGGCTGCCAGCTACCACAGCTTCTAACCAGCTGATGTAGGAAGAAGAAAATGAGCCAAGAAAGTAGGTTAATCTTCCAGAGAAACACAAAATAGGTAGCAAGTAGCATTTTTACACCTTTCACTCTTTAATTGCTTCAGACCCAGAGCTGTGAAGCACAAGGGATTCCTTGTGAGTCCTTACTTTACCCTTCTCACCCTTTTAGTAATGTCCTCTGTTGTAAGACACTGTGTTTGTATCTGAGCTAACTACTCAGCTAGGTGCATGCCCCAAACCAATCCACAACTTTCATTTCCACACTAGAGTTTTTTGTTTTGTTTTGTTTTTGAGACAAAACCTCAAACTGTCACCCTGGGTAGAGTGCTCACAGCAACCTCCAACTCCTGGGCTTAAGTGAGTCTCTTGCCTCAGCCTCCCAAGCAGCTGGGACTACAGGCGGCTGCCACAACGCCCGGCTATTTTTTGGTTGCAGCCATTATTGTTGTTTGGCGGGCCCCGGGCTGGATTCAAACCCGCCAGCTCAGGTGTATGTGGCTGGCGCCTTAGCCTCTTGAGCCACAGGCACCAAGCCCACACTAGAGACTTAATGTGACTTGCTATTGGGAGACAATCAAGTCCCCACTAAATCACTGACAAGAAAACGGTAGCCAGGTTTGTGATAAGATGTTATTATTTTACTTATTTACAGGGTGCTCACCATAGGAAGCAGCATGTACAATCCTTTCTTGGCATTAAGAAAGTTCACGAAAATACAAAAAAATTTTACAGGGAGACTACATGCAATTTCTATTCCTCTAAGATCAGCAAAATAAGACCCTTTCTGTTATACCATCCAGGCACGTAGGTCAATATTTCTTTTCAAAAGGAATCAAATGGCTCGGCGCCTGTAGTTCAGTGGTTAAGTCGCCAGCCACATGCACTAGGGCTGGTGGGTTCGAACCCAGCCCCGGCCTGCTAAACAACAACAACAAGGGTGTTGTGGCAGGCACCTGTAGCCTCAGCTACTTGGGAGGCTGAGGCAACAGAATCACATAAGCCCAGGAGTTTGAGGTTGCTGAGAGCTGTGGCACTCCACCTGAGGGTGACATAGTAAGACTCTTTCTCTCAAAAAAAAGGGGGACTGTGATTCCTTGCTACCCCAGTTTACTCTTAAGACCTAACATACTAATGACATGTATTTGCCATAAAGAAAAGAACTGGAGTAACTACAAAGTTTCTATTACATTTATCACTACTGATAATGTTACTATACTTCAGAAATTGTGTGAGTGAAGGATGATGTTTTTAATGTAAATAGATTGTTCCTTTTCTCCCAAGTGTCACTTGATTTAGAAGAAATTCTACTTAATCCCTTCTATAAAATTCCCTGAAATTACTTTTATAATGTACAAGCAACATGAATTTAGGGTAAAAAAAAAAAATTGCATAAGATTGAAAATACCCTTTCAGATAGCTTATTTTGAAAAATCTTTGAAAATGAATTGTGGAGTTTTGTTCTTACTCATGTTTTAAAAAGAAAAAGGGGGAGGGGGGGGAAGGGAAAATGAGCCTTAGCAGCTTGTGTATTTTTTAAATAATAAGAAAATAGCATTCCCCAGAATTTCCAGTAAAACCCATAAGATTCAGGCAGTTCATCCCCAAAATATGTGTGGGATGCTGGGAGCTCCCTGGCTTTTCCAGGCAACCCCACCCCCAAAAAACTCCCCACAAAAAAAACAAAAGCAGATGGGCTGCATCTGAACCAATCAAACTCCCCAGGGGCCAGAGCTCTCTGCTCTAAATGCTAATAGAGTGAGTAATCAGAAACCTACATTGGGTAAATTATTTATCTTATCTCTGGAACTCAGCAAAGCATTGAAGAAGCAACTTCTGTAGAAAGATGTTGTTGGTCAAGAACTCCAGCTGGAATTTGTACTTTTACTAGAAAAGGGAAAAGTTCAGAGAGCAGTGTGTCTCATGAAGCAACAATTTTTTTTTTTTTTTTCCAAAATGACCAAAGGCAAAGCCAAGGAAAACTGACTTCACAGTTCTGTGGAACAGGTCTGGTTCATGTTTTGTCTAATGGGCTTTACGTTCCATCTGTCTTAGGGTAATGGCAAAGCAAACCAATAGACAAGAAAGATCCCTGCAGAGTTGGGAATGGATTCTTGTAGTCCCCACTTCCATTCTTTCTTTAAAAGGGCAGCGAGAGTAACCTGGAACAGAGGTTCTCCAATTTGAGCGAGCAGAGTCAGAATAACCTGAAGGGCTGGTTAACACTCAGAATGCTGGGCCCCACCCCCCAGAGTTTCTGATTCTATAGGCAGGCTGGAGTAAGGACTGCGACTTCATTCGCATTTCCAACAAGTTTACCAGTACTGCTGTTAACAGGTCTGGGGCCACACTTTGAGAACCACAGGCCTACAGGATGGGGTCCTTCCACAATCTAGCTTGGTTTCTATAGAATCTAAGCACCCTCCCTCAAGATAAAGTATGGAGATTTGGAGGGTAAGGGCTTTGACGAGGATGCTGGCAGAGGATTTAGTCCTAGTAATGAATCTTGTTGCTTTCACCTATTTTTTTCTTAATTGTTGTTAAATCATAGCTGTGTACATTAGTGCAATCATCTGTACTCATTCTAAGATGCACCATAGATGTGGCCCCACCCATTACCCTCCCTCCACCAAAACCCCCCTCCCTTCCCCTTCCTTGGCCCTTTCCCCATAGTCTTGTGGTATAGTTGGGATATAGCCTTCATGCAAAAGCTATAATTTAGCTTCACAGTAGGGCTGAGTACATTGGATACTTTTTCTTCCATTCCTGAGATACTTTGCTAAGAAAAATATGTTCCAGCTCATTACATGTAAACATGAAAGAGGTAAAGTCTCCATCTTTCTTTAAGGCTGCATAGTATTCCATGGTATACATGTACCACGATTTGCTAGTCCATTCGTGGGTCGATGGACTCTTGGGCTTCTTCCATGACTTAGCAATTATGAATTGGCCTGCAATAAACAGTCTGGTACAGATGTCTTTGTTATATTGTG
>CAUYPK010097660.1:0-13428 GCA_963574355.1 Loris lydekkerianus | reverse complement strand
AGTTCCAGCCTCTTTGGTAGCCTGACGCTGAGAATCATTGAAGTAAGCTGGTACTGTGACCACAGCATTGGCAACAGTCTCCAAGATAGGCTCCTGCAATTTCCTTCATCTTTGTCAGAACCATGGATGACACCTCCTCTGGATAGAAACTTTTTGTCTCTCCTTTGATTTCTGCCTGGACCTTGGGCCTGCCTGCAACATTCACCACCACAAAAGGCCAATGTTTCACATCAGACTGGACAACAGCATCATCAAACCTGCGTCCAATCAGATGCTTGGCATCAACATCTGTGTTCATGGGGTTCATTGCAACTTGATTTTTTGTAGCATCACCAATCAATCGTTAGGTGTCAGTAAAGGCAACATAACTTGGAGTGGTTCAGTTTCCCTGATCATTAGCAATTATCTCTACTTTTCCATGCTGGAAAACACCCACACAAGAGTAGGTGGTGCCAAGATCAATACCAACCGCAGGTCCCTTAGACGTGATTGCTTACTCGTTGAGGCGGCACGGATTACGTAGAACACACAGAAGACCCAGGAGGTGCCACCGTGTTCAATCTATATAAATTTAATACTGAAAATGGCATGCACAGCAGCAGCCCACCTAACAATTCCAGTCTCTGCCTCTGTTTATTTTTTGCACTGCTGTGTGCTCAGCCCAGTGAGCGTGTGGTCGCAGATGGTTTTTACTGGCCTCCCTTCTTCCTTCCTTTCCTTCCCCTCCTTTATTCTTTTTTTTTCCTCTTAAAAACTTTTGTGCTGTGAACTATACCCTGCACGGGGACAAGTCCCACAAAGCTAGAAGTAAACCTTCACCTGAGGTCTTGCTCTTACCGCCTCTGATGCACATCCACAGAAAATCTGAAAGCAACTCGCAAGAGAGGTGTAGTCGCGATTGCACACAGATGACAGTGGTGATTTGTAATGAGGAGGGGACGTTTATAAAAAGACAAGTGGACAGCAATGAATTCATGTAGAAATTGTGACAGTCAGTACCTTTGCTTGCAAAAGATGGGAAAGTGTGATACATTTTAGAAAGCCCTCTATACAAAGTGTTCATGTTAGAGCTTTGATACTTGCAGATTCAGAAGTTCGTGTCTCTGGGGAATACAGTGATGTGGACTGTGTCCCTCCTTAACAACGCTGGAAGAACCAAAGACAGCTCATAATGTCGAGCGGGCATGGCCCTGTGCCCTTCTAGGCATCCTAATTTTTCGTATTTTCCCCACATATATTTTTTTGACATCTGTTTCATCAATAGTTACTTACACTGATAATTAATGATGAAGAACACAGTTCTAAGACTACACCAGAAAAGGGTTTGGGGATGTAATTATCCTTCAGCCATTTGGTGAGCAACATATTCAGAACCAGTGAATTAGCCCTGTAATCCCCTGTCCTGTTTCTTTGATTCACCCATGTGGAAAATTATGCTGTAATCTGCCCCTCTACTTAGATACTAATTAATGAAGTTACTCTTCTGTATTTTCCATAATACCTGAAATAAAGCATAGCCACTTCCAGATACGCCTTTAAAATCTACGGTGGGTATAATGAATCATTGGTGGCAGGTTTGAGATGTTCTCAGATTCAGAAACTATTGGCATGATCTTTCTGGGGAAACTATCTTTTTCAACTCCTGATGGAGGTGGGGAAATTCCCAGCCAAAGAAAGGATCATGTGCTTCTAGACAGTGTTGTACAGTAGCTAAAATTTCCCTTAATAGAAAACTGCTTTTTTGCTGATAACAATGGCGAACCAAACTATTCCTTTTTCAAGTAGAAGAAAGAAAAATTAGTTATTTAAAACATAAGATTGGCAGGTTTTAAAAATGATTTTAATTGGAAGTTTTTAAATATTAACTTTTTGCCTCTTAAAGTGACTATTTATGAAGCATCGCCTCAGGCTTTTTAAGAAATCCATTTCAATTCATTTCTGAAATTCGGGTAATTTCAGATGAATGGACATTCTGATGTTCAAGTTATGAATATCATAAAGAACTCAAAAAGGTGGGGCAGAGCAATTACGGGCTTTACCAGTGATCTTCCTGAGCCCTGGTAAGTGACTCAGTGAATGGAGTTTGGTTGACAGTCCCACTAGGACTGTGCTGTGCCAAGACTTTTGGATCAGAACCTGGTGTATAAATGGTAGGACCTGTTTTGTCCTTGGGACATTGGGACTTAAAATCCTTCATAATTTTTAAAATCACGATGTTTTCCAAGGATGGCTGTAGAACCTGTTTTAAAGTTCTACAATGAAGTGCTGCACGGTTTAGAAATGATGGATTTGGTTTTCTTGAAGAAGACCTCTAGAGGGCACAAGAGATCTTGGAAAGGAGAGGGCGCTTTGTTTCGCATTATTTGAATAAAAAGAAGTCGTGTTGGTGCCAACTGTGGGCTTTCCTACCCATGTTGAGGCAGTGTTCATGGCAAAATGCTGGTTTAACCAGAACGTTCTTTAGCACTCTCGCTAAACTGGATTCTCTATGTTGTTTTTCTTTCTTCACTGGTTTCTTAAAATATGTGCACACACCCACAGGTTTGAAGAAATATATTTATGGCATTTGAGGTAGCAACAGAATTACTTTTTTAATGGCACATTTTAAAGCCAAGTTAATGAAATGCAAATCCTCTCTGGATATGGGAAATACCGTCAGACAGGAATAAGACGGCTGTGCCAGGACTAAGGCGAAGGTGGCTTGCTGCTGCTGCTGAGTGACACCTCCCACAGGCAGCTTTCCATGAGTGACGTCGCGGTGGAAATGGTCTCACCTCCCCGAGTCAGGGCGAGCTGCCCTTTAGACTGTCCTCTAGGGCAGTCGGAATGATGGGTGATGAAGTAATCTTGGGATTTGCACGTCACCGGCTGCCAGGAAGAGTTCCTGGAAGCCCAGCTACCTGACAGGGCAGGAATGATGAGTGAGATTGTTCCTGAGTTTAGAGACACCCATTCCCCAGCTGAGGTGTCCGTGAGAGGCTGTTGATTTTCTTAATGTTTGGATTCGCCTCCATTTTCATCTGGCACAGTTTCAGAATCTAAGAACTTTTATTTCCTCTAAATAAGTTGAAATAAAATATCCTATAGCTGATTTTATTAACAAGCATACCTTTGCTCCCTCCGAGCCACATTCTGAAATGAAAAATATAAAGGGACTTTGCTTTTCACTCCAAGCATTGTTCTTTCCCCGTTGCTCGTTGTACTGATGAACTCTGACCCCGCGTGATCTTCCCCATCAGCAGCCTGCCCGGCTCGTCAGTGCCAGGTACTCAAGGACAGCTGCAGCTTTCCCGCGTCAGACTTGGCCAGGCTGTGCCCATTGTCTCACTCGGAACTCTACGTTTTATTTCGTAAATGGTTGTCCATAGCTGGGGAGATCTGTTGCTGTGGGGTAAACGCTGTCATATGCCTTTTGAGACGCTCTGAGGCTGATGTCCTACGTTAACATTAGCTGCTGGGATGATGCAAGGTCATAAATTGTCAGTTACCCCATGGAAAGCGTTTAGCTGAACAAGTTTCTCTTTATCCATTTTGGGGAATACCTTAAGCGAGAGCCTCTTCAGGATGCCAAGATTTGTATTTTGTTTTTCTTGTTTTTCCCAGAAGAACTAGTATTGAGGCCTGCTTAAAAATAACTTTGTTAATGGGCTGCTGGGGCTCATGATTTGGCCTGGAACCTTGTCTCTCTGACCCTTACTCCTGATTTTGATATCTGTAGTGGAATATTTTTGTGTCCATTGTGTAATAAAAGCCCATGATGCTCAGCTGATTTTGTGTGATTGCTATCTTGATTCATTTAAAGTGATTAGGGTATTGAATTATTTTTCCATTATTTAAAATGTTAACAAATACTGATGCAACCTTTTTATTTTTGTCAAAATGTTTGAATATGAATTTTTTGGCTATTCTGTCCTTGAATTTTTTTTAAAATCCATATCATCAAGGATTCTTACAGAGAAGTTAAGTGGGCAAATGAGTTGTTCCTGCAAGGCAGAATATTCTAGGTTTAGCCAGGGTTCTGAGGGCTTGTGTGGAGAGTAAACCCTTGCTGAGGGCTCACTGTGCACCAGTGAGGCTTGAGGTTTGAGGGCATTGTTGTGTCACCACATTACATCCTCATAGCTAGTCTTGTCCCCATTCCTTTTGAAGAAGAGAAAACCAAGGCTTCATGTTGAAGCGACTTTGACAGCTTTCCTATCAGGAGAGTCAGAAGGCTAAGTAGAGGGACTGCGGAGCCACCACGTGGGACCATGGCCTCAGACTTAGCCATCGTGCCCCTCAGTCTGTGAGCATGTGCGGGTCCCTTAGTAAAGACCTGGCCCACACTGGCTGTTGCTGTGGGGTTGCTCACTACAGAACTGGTGCACCACTCCCTCTGTGTCCACAAGGAGCATGTTACCTGGTTGAGAAGATGCCACACCTTGTCATAAGAAATTAACACCGGAACTGGACAATATGGATCCTGTGGTGACCCTGGCATTGGATTCCTTTGGAAGGGAGGAGGAAAGAGAAGAGTCCCTGAAGGGTGTAGAGCTGAGGCCCGGTGTGTGGGGCAGGCCCAGGGTTCAGAGTGCTGGAGAAGAATGGAGGTGGACAGGAGGGAAGGTGGCCAGGTCCCCTGGTAGGACAGTGAGTGGATTAACTCTAGTCACTGTTGATCAGTGGGCAGGAGGGAAGGTGGCCAGGTCCCCTTCTAGACTGTGAGTGGATCAACTCTTGTCACTGTTGGTGATCAGTGGACAGGAGGGAAAGTGGCCAGGTCCTCTTCTAGACAGTGAGTGGATCAACTCTTGTCACTTGGTGATCAGTGGACAGGAGGGAAGGTGGCCAGGTCCTCTTCTAGACAGTGAGTGGATCAACTCTTGTCACTGTTGGTGATCTGTGGACAGGAGGGAAGGTGGCCAGGTCCCCTTCTAGACAGTGAGTGGACCAACTCTTGTCACTGTTGGTAATCAGTGGACAGGAGGGAAGGTGGCCAGGTCCTCTTCTAGACAGTGAGTGGATCAACTCTTGTCACTGTTTGTGATCAGTGGACAGGAGGGAAGGTGGCCAGGTCCCCTTCTAGACAGTGAGTGGATCAACTCTTGTCACAGTTGGTGATCAGTGGACAGGAGGAAAGGTGGCCAGGTCCTCTTCTAGACAGTGAGTGGATCAACTCTTGTCGCTGTTGGTGATCAGTGGACAGAAGGGAAAGTGGCCTGGTCCTCTTCTAGACAGTGAGTGGATCAACTCTTGTCGCTGTTGGTGATCAGTGGACAGGAGGGAAGGTGGCCAGGTCCCCTGGTGCTACAGTGAGTGGATCAACTCTTGTCACTGTTGGTGAGAAGGGTGGGAAGATGGAGGTGAAGGACCTTGTTCCCATCTAAAAAACAGAAAGGAGGTTGCAGGAGTTTTTGAGAAAGTGGAGAAAACAGGTTTTAGACATAATGGCATGGCTGGAGTCTCAGCTACTTGGGGCACTGAGGCAGGAGGAACACTTGAGGCCAGGGGTTCAAGGCTGCAGTGAGCTATTATTGTGTCTGTGAATAGCCACTGCATTCCAGCATGGGCAATGTAGCAAGAGCCTGTCTCAAAAAT
Source organism: Loris lydekkerianus (assembly GCA_963574355.1). Classification (NCBI taxonomy): domain Eukaryota; kingdom Metazoa; phylum Chordata; class Mammalia; order Primates; family Lorisidae; genus Loris; species Loris lydekkerianus. Next base: position 7,851 of record CAUYPK010097660.1, on the reverse strand, counting down.
AAATTGTTTTTGTGTGTGTGTGTGTGTGTGTGTGTGTGTGTGTGTGTGTGTGTGTGTGCGCGCTTGCCTATTGGCATTAAAAAAAAATAAACAAAACAAAACCAACAAACAAAAGCAGTGTTGTAAGATTAGTAACAGTGGATGGGTGGTAGAGTTTATACCCATGGTAACCTGTGGAAAGCAGGTGCAGTGATTCCAGCTTCTGTAGTAGAAACCCTCTCATTCTGCCTCCCGAGATTGTGGACGTTCTCTAGTTGTCCTCTCTGGTGTTTTCTAACTAAGTAATGATGATGAAAACAGCAATAACACTTCACATATGTTCTTATCTGACCATTTATACCATTTTTATGACAGTTGAGAAAACTCGGACATGTAGAGGTAAAGTGCCATGCCAAGGCCATTGCTAGGACAAGGCAGAGGCAGGATCCAGACCCAGGAAGTCCTGCTCCCAGCTCCGGCTGTGACTGCTTGGCTGGATCTTTTTCTCTCTAATCTTTTCTGAAGAGCACCATAGACTTGGACGTACTTCTGGTGGAGTCTTGGTGCAGCTGTTCACAGGTGACCATGATGATGTTTAAAGTGGTCATATAACCACAAAAATAGCTGGACAAGTGGTCAAGATTCCTTTTTAAAACTTAGTGAGGGCTGAAATAGCTTGAAAAATGACCACAGCATTAGGAGTGCAGTCACATTTGTTCTAAAAGCAGTTGGTGTCTGCGCCTGCCCTGTCTTGGTCTCAGCACTAGGCTTCCACTGATGTCCTGGCAAGACGGAGTAAGACTGTTGGTGATGACATCAGAGCCAGGTTGATAGTGTAAAAAAAAAAATCTGGTTTCCTGGTAAGGATCCCCTGTCAGGTCTCTCCTTCCAGAGAGGGTTGACAAGAGATTAAAACTAAGATCCAACCTGGGGAGTCATAGGGAAGATCCCTGCGTCTGCTACCAACTATTTTTTCTTTCTTGTACCATGGTCTGTTAGCTAACCCTCTCCTTATCTCTGAGGTTTCACAGAGCAGAGATCTGTTTTTCAAATATATGTGTTAGTATTTCTTCATCAAGATACTTTCTGTTTTTTATGAAAAGCCAACATAATTTCAGAAGTTATACCTGTGTCACCAAAGGTGACACTTTCATTCTGGGAGCAGATGGAGATTTTCATCCTGAGGGCAAGGAGTCCTCCAGTTTGAAGCTCTGGGTGAAGGGAGTGGAGCTCTGGCAGGATCAGGGAACTGTTCCTGCAGGGGCTGAGAGTGTGGTGACAGGCTGGCTGGACCATGACCTCTGGCCCCCAAACCAAGGACTCCCCTCTCAACTGTTGTACTTCCTCTTATGAATTTTCAAAAGAAATGTCAAGCAGATGAAACACACAGTGTGGCTCTGCAGCCGGGTGTCTGTGACCTCAGGCAGAAGCGTTCCTCCTCCCCAGGAGCCTTGCTCTCCTCCTCCCTCTGTGAAGTGAAGGTGGCAAAGCCTCCCTCCCGGGATTGCTGTGGGAAGTTGAGCAACAGAGATCATCTGGATACAGCCTGATGTGCGTGCTGATCACTCAATAGGGGGAGCTGGTGTCAGTGCCAAGGAGAGACCCCAGAAGATAAAGTGGGGTGATGAAGATGGCAGAGTAATGAAATGGTGTGTGTGTGTGGGGGGTGGGGGCACAACGGTTAGTAGCCAAATCAGATGCAGTAGAAGATAAAAGTAATACAAACTGGAACAGGAAAAGTATAAGAACATCCCAGGCAAGTAAAACATAATGCTAAACTTACTGAGAAATGTACTGAAAAGCAGGAGGGAAGTCAAACCTGGTAGAAAGATGGAGTCCGCAAGTCGGCATCGCCGTCCTGCAGTGAAGCTGAGTCTCGCTCCCCCTAACACTCCACTAGTTGTCCGGGTCACTGTGAATGTCCTGAGAATAGCAGTCAAGGAGCATGTCCCCAGGATAGTGACCGCAGCCACCTTACCCTCACCAGCATTTTTCCCATGGGAAGTGCAGTGATGTCTCAGGAATAAAGGGTTTTTGAGAAATTCCTAAGCAAGGTTAAGTATTGTTTATGGTAGTGCTTCTCGGAGTTCTTCCGATGTAACTGTGGCACTTGAGGAGACCAATAGAAGGTTATTGTTTGTAGGCATTGGAATTCTCTGATAGGGGATGCAAGGCTGGGAGCTGGGGACCATGTCATAGAAGCACTGTTTGTTGGAACACCCTTGGGAAGTGCTGTCCCCAGCTTCTTGTCCTTCGGCCCGTGACAAATGCCACTCTACACTTCACACCCAAACATGCTGATTGTTTTCCTGCTACCTGGAATGTTCTACCTTCCAGGTTTCCTCCCTTCTCCTCTGTCAGGTGTCCCTCCTCACAGAGGCCCTCCCTGACCACCGGATCCTCTTGTTCCCATCCCTAAGCACATGTCACTATTTGAAATGTTTGAACATTATTTAAATTTATTAACTTTTCATCATCTGTTTCTCCTACTAGAATGTAAGTTCATTTCATGAGAGTATCGCTATATCCCTGGTACTTACAAAAGGGTCTGGCATACGGGAGTTGCTCTGTTGAAGGAACCTGTGAGTGAATGAACACTGAACTTATGCCGTTCGGTTGTACAGGGTAGAAGATCATGATGAACTCATGCCTGTGTTTATGCACCACAACAATGTTCTGAAAGAAACTTACGGCGAATACTTCCTGGCGGAACTCATAGAAGCCCAAGATGAAGAGAATCATGCTGTCGTGTGTGAGGTTGGTGACTGACCCTCCTGGGGATACGCTGAGTGAGGGAAATGAGTTCTGTCCTCCTGGTCTGTGGCACACCCCTGGAGCAGCCACCTCTCCCCCCTCCCCTTGTCCTCTTCCCAGGCCCTCCTGTCCCCCCCTTCCAGGGGCCCCTGGCTAGCTTCTGAGCCTTGGTATTACCCTCTCCCCAGGGTTACCAGCCTGAGGCTTTCTTTCATAGGGTCCCCTCGGACACACAGGCTGCCTTAGATTCCCTGCCCTGTTCTTAGAAGGAGGATTAGAGTTAAGGGGAAGGAGAAGATCGGCCCTGGGTGTGCCGGGGGATTTCTGGGTGTCTCAGGATCTAGACATCAGAGATCACGAGCAAGCATTCTGCTGGCAGATAGAGCTTTTTGAGTTGGAAAGAGCTTAATGTTTCTTAACTTTTTGTCTTGACATAATTTCACACTTGCAGAAAATTTGTAAGAACCCAGATGTCATACACACACACACACATTTTTTTCTAAACCGTTTGAGAGTAAGTTGTGGACATAATGTCCCTTTACTTCGAAATACTTCAGAATCTATTTCCTAGAAGCAAGGCTGTTCTCTTACATGACTATTATATTCTGACCCAAATCAAGCAATTTTGATTCCTACAATACTATTATCTAATCTACAGATATATTTACTGAATGTCCCATGAATAAATCCAGGGGGTTCATTGCATTCCGGCCCCCTGGCTCTGCCATCTCTCTCAATCCAGAGGACAGCCTGGTCCACCACAGTCCTGTGGGATGATTGCACAAGATCTTTGACGAGGCTGGTCAGTTCCTTTTAGCACATCTCTCAATTTGGATTTGTTCAATGTTTCCTCGTGATTTGATTCAGCTTCTATATGATTAAAGGGTGTTGAATTAGTGACTAACATAAAAATTCAGAAAGTGTCTATGACAAGTTGAATGTCTACCTTTTCTAAAACAATCAGGCCTGGCCTATTAGGTCCGAAAGACAGAACCCAAACCCTCTAGTCCAGCGGTTCTCAACCTGTGGCTCGCAACCCTTTGTAACAATGAAAATACACTGCAGCATTAGGAAGATTGAGAACCAGTGCTCCAGCCCATCATTCTCCACGCACTTATTTCTTATGTGCTGCAACTGCAAGAGCTGTTTGATGAGTCTTCATTTTATTGAAACTTGGAATCCAAATTTCCCCAAGACTTTGTTCTATATCAGAGGTTCTAAAACCTGGTGCATGTGAGAATCATCTGGAAGGCTTTTAGGCTGTCCATACTGTGCTAAGGGACTTGGATCCAGAATATATAAAGAACACTTAAAATAGTCAAATAATACAATAAAATGTGGCAAAGGGTTCAAATAGGTATTTCTCAACCAATTAAGGAGATGCAGATGAAAACCCCGTTGAGATGCCACTTTACCTCTGTTAGGGTGATGGTGATAACAAGGGGCAAGGGCTGCAAGGAGGCGGGAGGTGAAGGGTGTAGCCATTGAGGAAAACAGTCCGGCGTTTCCTCCTCAAGTTAAACCTAGAATTACCATTTGACCCGGTAGTTCTATGCCTAGAATTGAAAACATGTCCACACACAGACTTGTGCACACATGTTCACAGCAGCATCATTATTAATAACAATATCCAAAAAATGGAAATGGCCCAAATGTTCATCTACTAATGGATGTGGTATATCCACATAATGGAATATCATTAGGAAAGAAAATGAAGCACAATGGTGCACGCTGCATCGTATCTGAACCTCGAAAGGGTGACGCTGAGGAAGAGAAACCAGTCGCAGAGACTGCACTACATGATCACCTTCATGTGAAAGCCCAGTGTAGAAAGTCCAGAGAGAAAGAACCACAGACCAGTGTCTGAAGGCAGAAGGGAACGGCACGTGACCCATAACGGGTATGGGGTTTCTTTGGGGGGAGACTAAGAGGAGACTAAGAGTGACGACGGGTGTACCACCTTGTGAATATAATATTAAGACCACTGAATTGTACACTTTTTCAGAATTATTTTTATGGTAGATGAATTTGATGTCAATTTTTTAATGCCTGGATGCTCGGAGTGAATGCAGGCCAATTAAATAAATCTCGTGGAGTGGGATACAATCTGGGTGTTTTAAAACCTTCCCAGATGACGCCAGTGTGCAGCTTCGGTGGTGAACCACTGATCTAGCCGGTGGTAAGACACACCTGGTGAAGAAAGGAATGAATTTAGAAACATAGGGCTATTAGTTTCTGAAGGTGAGAACTGGCCTCAAAAATTAGATTCTGAGGTACTACATTGAAAGGATTTCACTTTATTTTTAAACATTTTGGGTTTTTTCATAATTTGGGTTTTTGCATTGACCTTTACGAACTTGCTTTCTCACATTCTCATTTGGCCATTAGCTTCAGGTTCATGATTTAAGAAGGGTTGGGGAGTATTGGATCCAGGAGCACCATTTGGAGAGATTACGTCTTCAAACAACTAGGCAAAAACAACTGAGAAGTAAAATGATCCCTACAGACCCCAAAAAGGACCTTTAATGACCAAACTGTATCCACCCAGTTTAATCAGGTCTTTGTTTTGGGGAAGCTTTTAATTCTTTGGTTTCAAAGTAGTAGCTTCACCCCGGAATGCTCGAGTTAGTGCCTATGGAGAAGCTGTGGTGCCCTCTTTCCCCAGTTCTCTCTCTCTCTGGCCACGTCTCACACTTACAGAGTGTGTAAATAAACATAGACCACAGAGCAAAGCCACAGGCTGAAGACTGCATTCCCCGCCTGCGGGGATCCTCTGCATTGCAGAACAGGCACAAGTCCAGCCTGATCGCCTCCCCCAGGCTGAGCTGCCTTGGGCATCAGAGTTTTGTGTTCTGTGGAGACAAATTCCTGAACCTCCATCTAAATGTGGAAGGGCTTAAATAGGACCTGTGAGCTGACCTTTAAGGGGACGTCCAGTCTGAACTGAGTGCATCTCGTGTCGGAAGCCTTTTGGGGTTCAAGATTAGTGCTACTACTGCTCTCCACCTGCTGCCCTGGGGGCCCTTCAGCAGCTTGTTCTGGCTCAGGAGGGTTGATTACTAAATCCTCAGGAACTCTGCAGGCTGCTTGTTAAACACAGCCATTATTAAAAATTAAATTATGTAAACTTACAGTGTAATAAATTGTATTAAACTTAATACTCAAGATTCATTACCTCCGATTATTTTACTATTTTTTAATTTCAAAATATTGAAGGGGTGCAAATATTCTACTACATGTGTAGTGCTAAGTCCAGACTTGTGTTCGTTGTGCCCTGTAGGTAAGTTGTTACCTCTCATCCCCTCCACCGTTGTTGCTTTCCAATGAGCTTTGTATCTCCTGGTGCCCATGTGTGCCCGTGGCTCCACTCCCACTTATTAGAATGTGGCATCTGTTTATCCATTCCTTAGATACTTTGCCCCTGTGTAGTGATCATGTTTATTGATTTGCATTAGGATAATGGTCTCCAGTTCCATACAGGTTGCTTCAAAAGCTGTCATCTTATCTCATTCCTCTCTGTATTTGAGTAGTACTGGTATGTGTGTGTGTGTGTGTGTGTGTGTGTGTGTGTGTGTGTATAACAAATTTTCTCACTCCACTCGTGAATTGATGGGCACCTAAGTTGGTTCCACATCTTTGCAATTGTGAATTGTGCTGTGGTAAATATTCAAATGCAGGTGTCTTTTTGATAAAATGACTTCCTTTCCTTTGGGTAGATATCCGGTAGTGGGATTGCTGGACTGAATTTATTTCTTCGAGGGATTTCTGTGCTGTTTTTCACTACTATTTTTCACAGAGGCTGTACTGATTTGCAGTCGTACCACTGGTTAAAGTGTTCCTGTCTCTCTGCATCCACACCAGCACCTACTATTTTTTGACCCTTCTGATAACAGCCCTCTTTCTCTATTTGGATGCATTTTATTTCTTTGTCTTGTCTGATTACTCTGGCTAGGACTTCCAGTACATTACTGAATAGCAGTGGTGACAGAGGGCGTTCTTATCTTGTTCTGGTACCTAGGGGTAATGCTTTCAACTTTCCCCCACTCAATATGATTTTTAGCTATAAGTCTGTTGCATATGGCTCTTATAACGTTGAGGTATGCATCTTTTACATCTAGTTTGCTGAGGGTTTTTTTCCTGAAAGGGTGCTGGATCTTGTCAAATGCTTTTACCACATCTGTTGAGATGATCATATAGTCTTTGTTTTTGCTTCCCTTTATGTGGTGAATCATGTTTATTGATTTGCACAATTTAAGCCATCCTTGCATCCCTGTGATGAAACCCAGTATATCATGAGAGACTATTTTAATGATGTGTAGTTAAATTTGATTTGCTAGTATTTTATTTCTGTGTTTATAGATACAGGAATATTGGCCTGTATTTCTATTTTTGCTGTGTCCTTTCCTGGCTTTGGTGTAAAGATGATGTTTGTTTTATAGAATGAGTGAGAAAGGACTCCCTCCTTCCCAATGTTATGGGATAGCTGCTGTAGGATTGGTGCCAGCCTTTTGTAGGTCTGGTAGCATTAGTCTGTGCATCTGTCTGGTGCAGGGACGTTTTTGTTTGGAAGACTTATTTTTTACTGCTTCCATCTTGCTGCTCATTGTTCTGTTAAGGATTTCTGTTTCTTGAGTCACATTTGGCAGGTTGTGTGTTTCCAGGAATTTATCCATTTCCTCTGTTTTCTGGTTTGTGTGTGTAGAGATTTTTGTTGTATGATATGTTGTATTTCTCTAGTGTCGGTTGTAATGTCTCCCTTGTCATTCCTGATTGTGCTTATTTGAATCCTCACTTTTCTATTTCTGGGTAATCTAGTGAGTGTTCTATCAATGTTGTTCATCTTTTCAAAGAGCCAACTTTTTGTTTCTCTGATCTTTTTTCTTTTTTGGTTTTAATTAATTAATTTATTTATTTTATTAACTCATAGCTGTGTACATTGATATGATCATGGGGCATCATGCACTAGCTTCATAGACTGTTTGACACATTTTCATCACACTGGTCAACACAGCCTTCCTGGCATTCTCCCAGTTATTGTGCCAAGACATCTACATTCCACATCTACCAAGTTTCACATGTACCCTTGTAAGATGCACCGCAGGTGTAATCCCACCAATC
>CAUYPK010097657.1:0-28768 GCA_963574355.1 Loris lydekkerianus | reverse complement strand
GGCAGTATGGACATTTTAACAATGTTGATTCTTCCCAGCCATGAGCATGGTATGTTTTTCCATCTGTTAACATCTTCGGCTATTTCTTTTCTTAGAGTTTCATAGTTCTCTTTGTAGAGATCTTTCACGTTCTTTGTTAAGAATTTTCATAGGAGCAATACTCTCGATAGCCAAAATATAGAAACAATGTAAATTTCAAGAACCAATGAATGGATAAACAAAACGGGGTATATATCCATTCAATGAAATTTTTCCTTTTTTTTTTTTTTTTCTATTGTTTGGGATTCATTGAGAGTACATAGAACTAGGTTACCCTGATTTCATTTGTTAGGTAAAGTCCTTCTTCTAATTGTGCCCTGTATTCAATGAAATATCAAAATTATTCAATCATACAAGGAATAAAATACTGATACATATTACAATATGGATATACTTCAAAAAAATTATGGTGAGTGAAAGGAAATTGTCACAAAAGGCTCTATCTATTGTATAATTACATTTATATGAAATGTTCAGAATGTGAAAATTCACAGAAGCCAAAGCAGATTGATGCTTGCCAGCACCTAGGAGGAGTATGTTTTTTCTCATAATTTCATTGCTAGAATTTTTACTTTAAAGATAGTATATTTTAAACTCATCTGTTCCTTTGCAGGAGAGATTCAAACATAGAGAAATAAAGATAGATATCCAAGAATACAAAGATATACAAAGAATACGAAGGAGTATAGAGAGAGTAATTGCTACAGATATATTTATGGTGATAAAAATGTTCTGATACTAAGTAGTGGTAATCACTGTACAACTCTGTGACTATGTTAAATACCAGAAATTTTACCCTTTAAATAGGTGACTTTCTTGGTATATGAATCATAGGTCAATAAAGTGATGAAAGTGTAATAGTCATAAATTTTTCCACGTGATTCTTTATAATCTTTGTATTCTTGGATATCTACCTTTATTTCTCCACGTTTGAATCTCTCCTGCAAAGAAACAGATGAGTTTGAAATATACTATCTTTAAAGTAAAAATTCTAGCAAAGAAATCATGAGGAAAAAACATACAATATATAATGAATTTTGACACTACAGCTACCCTGATGTCTCAGACGGGTAACAGCATGCCAGTCAGGGACTAGCCACTGTTGTTCTAAATAGTTGAACTAAGTGTCACAAGTCCCCAGGGAAAGAGGAGTCAAAAACAAGTTTCAAAACTATTAACAAAAGAGACGCAGCGATAAAATTCAGAAATCCTCTCTACGTGTTGTGCTTCCTATTTCCAAAGATACTGAGAAAGAAATTTTAAAAACCTTCTTCAGGTAAGGTCTCCATGGAAACCTAAACTTCACACTCAGCTCTGAGCCTTTATGCCTCGGAAGAACATCCTCTAGAACACACGCTAATATGGTCTATGGAATGGTTTTTCATATTTTATGAAGAATGCATGAAATATAAGCAAACTCCGTTATTTCTGTTATTAAAACAGAAGCTTTAAAAGAAAAGTTTTAGTCTGTGTAATAAAGAGTCTACATATTTTCTGACAAGGAAAATACTGTTTTTTTAATTAGAACCACGAGCATCAGAGCACCACAGATGTCTTTTGAGTGTAAGGGTCACAGGCCAGAAAGCAGGATATCTGACTTAGAATCCTGTCCTTAGGAGAGACCTCAGCCAAAGGACTTAACCCTCTCAAACTCAGTTTTCTTAGTCCTGAAACAGAGTGGTTGAACCTGAAATTTTCTTGTATTTCTTTTACCTTAAATATTTTCCAAGTGTCCCTGTGACTTTGGAGGATAGTTCTAATCCTGGGCAATTGCTGTTGTCAGCGGTGAAAAGACATGGCTGTGTGGGGTACACTGGGCTTCCCAGGAAGATTCCCTTCCATCCATAAGGACCAAGATGGAGAACGCACACCTTTTCTCCTCCAGGAGGTATTACAACAAAACAGGAGTCTCCTCCTTTTACCTTTGACCCACTCCTCGCAGATGAAGAGGCAGCCTCTGAAACGCACATGCTAAAAAGCCCCACACACCATACTCTCTGCCTTGATCATTTCCGGGAATTAAACTCATATCTTTTTCTTCTTCCCAGGCACCCCACATCTGTCCTCCAGTCTCCAATCTCCATAAAACTCTGCACTGCCCCTTTTCTCTTTTTGTTTCTCACCTTCCTCCATTTCTAATTCCAGAAATTCTTCCATTGTATCCTTCCATAATCCCTGATCTTCAAAATCCCACTTATTCTTAACCTCATGTCTAAATGTTCGTTTCATTCTCTACCTGGTCACCCGTGAAGATCTGACTTCTCCTCTAAACCTTTTAAGAAATGACTGTTTTTCCTACCATTCTTGTGCTGTCTCACTCAGAGGGTCAGAAGATATCTTTCTTGTTCCTCCTTCACACTTTTAAACCATTCTCCCTTCTTTTTCTCTGAAGCCCTTCAGCTTTGAGGATTATATCCTAACATAATACCACTTGTAACTCCTCATTTCTGCTATCATGCACAGACACCCCAGATCATTACCCAACATTTCTCGATGACAGTAGCTCCTAGCTCACTGTCATTCAACCCTGGGATTGAGACTCTCTTGACTCGATTCTTAAAAGTTTTAATTTACAACCGAGATGAGCTATGCAACACCCTGATCTCTCAGTTCCTCAATCTTTTCTCTACAATGACCGTGTTCACCCACTACCTCTCATCTACACCCTCCCACGGTGATATATTCTACATCTGTCATTGTCAGTAACTGCAAAACAGGATGACAGGCTCTGCCCAGACCTCAGTCCACAGCCTCAGACATGTAAAGAGAGAGCTTCCTTCCTTATACAGAAAGTCTTACAGCAACACTTAGGAATAAATGTCCAAGAACTTTAAGACACTAATGTGGATGAATCTACTTTCCTGACTTGAAAGAAGGAGAATCTTTTTGTTCTATATGGAGACATCACATTCAGTTAAATACCAAGACTTATTTTATATTATTTACACCACTCCTCTCCTAAATAAAAGACTATGCCTCTCTAGTATTTACTTATATTCCCCACAGGACATTTAAATCAGCAAACAAATATAAATTAATAAATATCCAGAAGCCACAGATATCCCAACGTGAAGATTAAAAAGAATTTGCGAGTCTCCTCTATAGGGTCAACTCTACTGCACTGTGATTTTAGCTTACTTTTGATAAACAGTCTGTGTAAGAGTGATGACTTAGTTGGTACTGGAGTTACAATTTTCTAGCTTACTTTAATTTAAATTCTAAATATAAGTCATTATTAAAATGCAAGAGAGTTTGTTTACCCAAGCAAAAGAGCACTCCTCCCTCTCTAATTACAGGCTTAATGATAAATTAGGCCTTATTTCTCTGCAGCAGCAAAGTAATCAGACAAGAATGCCATGTCTCCGTGAAGTATTTACATTAGGATGGTCTGATTACACCAGGGTTTGTTGGGGAAGCACTTGGCCGATGTTCTGAAGGGCTGTGGAAAAGGCAGTCGTGGTGTAGGAGACGGACATCTAATTAGGACCGTTCTAACATCATTGCAGAGCAGCTGAGCCCTTGTGCACATCCAGATATATGCCAGGTGCTTCTCAATAGAATTCTCTGCAATAGGTAGTCTGACCACCTGCGATGAAGTTATCCTCCACCAGACTCAGGAAAATATTGAAAGAATTCGTAGAGTCCAGAAAACTTTGAACTTTCTGCAATGAAGTGTCATGAAAACAGATTTTTTTAAAATGATAATAATTAGAGTTTTAGTCTCATTTAAAAAGTAATAAACTCACATCTCCATTGTGCGGGCAGGTGGTACATTTTCTAAGACTCTTTTATACAACATAAGGCGTGAGATTCGAGAAATAATGAGCTTCTGCTTGTCTCAGGCCCTGGTGGTTCACAGTTGAGTGGGTGGCACCCTGCCAGTCATTTCTGCCTAACAGAACTGAACAGGACAGAACAAAGCCCAGCTCTGTTTTCTGTATTTCACTCCAAGCTGGCATAATTGAAGGGGTAATTGTGGATCAGACAAGTGACAGATGGCATATTCTCACCAATCAGATTGGCCAGTGCAGGATGTTCTCCCTTCTTTGCCATACCCAGGAATGTTCCAGGGCTTCGAGAGTGCAGGCTGAGGCCATGACTGTGTAGATGGACTGAGTTGGCATTTACTTTGAGTTTGGGAAATGTCCTGGGTGACCCACACTTGGCTTACCATAGATCTGAGTCATCACGGGACATTTCCTTTCTCTGGAAGATAGCTGAGCCTTACAATTACTTCCCACTATCAGCAGATCCTAAAACATCCCTGTACCTCAGCTCTGATTCCTCTCAGCTGTAGCCTGAGAGCAGTCCTCCCTGTTTAGTGACCCAGAGGGAGACTCCTTTCTGTGGCCCTGAGGGTCTGTGCACTGCAAACCTTGGCTTTAGTGGACCTTGAAGCAGCCCTGTGACTTGGTCACAGCCCTTCTCAGCTACAATTGAAAGCCAATATTGCCTCCCAGGGACCATCAAGTGACTCGGGAGTAGCCCACTTGGTAGCAGGCCTGCCATCCGTGACCTGGAAGTGGACCCGCATCCCAGAGGCAGCCCTGCAGACAAGGTCCTGGAGGCAGTCCAGTCCCCCCAAGACCAGGCAGATCCAAGCCTACTGGTGTCCCTGGTAACAAGCTGCATACCACAGTGAGGTATGCACTAACTGCCCCAACGGAAACCACATGACCCAGCTCTTAACTGTAATCCTCAAGAAAATCCCATTAGCCAAGGGACCCAATAGGAGAGAAGGTCTTTACCTGCTGAAATCAGTGTATACAGACTGGAAGAGGTTTTTGCTACTTCAACTTGACAAACACCAACACACAGCTGCATGGATAATGAAGAATCAAGCAAACATGCTGCTATCCAAGGAAACTAATAAAGCTCCAGTAGGAAACACCAAAGATATGGCAATCTATGAATTTCCTGACAAAGGATTCAAAATAATTCTGTTAAAGAAGTTCAAAGAGATTCAAGAAAACAGACAATTTTTAAAAAATAGGAAAATAACACATGAACAAAGTAAGAAATTTAATAAAGAAATAGAAATGATTAAAAAATAACAATAGAAATCCTGGGCTGAAGAATATAATGACAGAATTTAAAAATTCAATAGAGAGTTTTAAGAGTAAACTTAATTATATAGAAAAAAGAATCAGTGAACTCAAAGACAAGTCATTTAAAACTAGTCCACTAGGTTGGGCATGGTGGCTTACAACTGTAATCCTAGCACTCTGGGAGGCCAAGTTGGGTGGATTGCTTGAGCTCAGGAGTTCGAGATCAGCCTTAACCAGAGCGAGATCCTGTTTCTAAAAATGTAGTCCCAGCTACTTGGGAAGCTGAGACAAAAGAATCACTTGAGCCCAAGAGTTTGAGGTTACTGTAAGCTGTGACACCACAGCACTCTACTGAGGATGACAAAGTGAGATTCTGTCTCAAAAAATAATAAAATTAGCCAACTAGAGGGCTGGGCATGGTGGTGCACACCTGTAATCCTAGCACTCTGGGAGGCTGAGGTGGGTGAATTGCCTGAGTTCAGGAGCTCGAGACCAGCCTGAGCAAGAGTCAGACCTTATCTCTAAAAAAACCTAGCCAGGTGGTGTGATGGACACCTGTAGAACCAGCTACTTAGGAATCTGAGGCAAGAGGATCGCCTGAGCCCAAGAATTTGAGTTTCCTGTGATCTATGACTCCTGAGCACTTCACCAAGAGCAACAAAGTGAAGCTCTGTCTCAAAATATTAAATAAAATAAAATGAAATAAAATTAGCCAACTAAAATTTAAATAAAATTAGCCAACTATAGAAAGAAATTTTTAAAAGAATAAAAAAGAGTTAAGAAAGCATGAGAGATCTATAAGACACCACAAGCATATGAATACATAAATTACGGAAGTCCCCAAAGAATAACAGAAAAAGAAAGATGCACAGACCTTCCTTAAAGAAATACTAGCTGGAAACTCCCCAAATTTGGGGAGGGATGTGGACATCCAGATTCAGAACCATGGCAATGATCTTCCGCATATGACCTCGAAAGCATAGGTAACAAAGGTGAAAATAGACAAATTGGATTGAATCAAACTTAAAACCTTCTGCTCAGTGAAAGAAACATTTAACAGAGTGAAGAGTTAACCTTTGGAATGGAAGAAAATGTTTATAAACTATGCATCTGAACCAGCATTAACTTCTAAAATACATAAGGAACTCTATGAAACTCAAAAGCAAAAAAAACCCCAAATAACCTGATTAAAAAATAAGCAAAGGACTTGAATAGATATTTCTCAAAATAAAACATGTAAATGTCCAACAGATATTTTTTCAATGCTCAATATTAATCAGAAATGCAAATTAAACTGTAATGAAGTATTGCCCGAAATCTGTTAGAATGTCTATTATAAGAAAGATAAGAGAGAGGCCCAAGGTGGGTAGATTGCTTGAGACTGGCCACCTTGAGACTTGAGCAGGAGCGAGACCCTATCTCTGCTAAAAATAGAAAAACTAGCCCGGTGTTATGGTGGGTGCCTGTAGTCCCAGTTACTTGCGAGGCTGAGGCAAGAGGACTGCCTTTTGGGGGGGAACTAAAGTCATTCCTGAAATAAAAGAAAAAAGGAAAAATTAAGTTTTATCTGGCAGAATGAAATCATTTCTTATAGGCAGCTTTTGGAAAAAATGAGAGAATGTAATCCCCTTTCTCTGCACTGGCTTCTGACTGTGGTTCTTTCCTACTGTGTCCTATTCTGTTATCTTCTCTCCCTTCTTCCCCTCCTACACTCCGTTCCTCTGATTTTATAGGTAAGAATAAGAAAATTTCTTTTCTTTTTTTTTTAAGAAAATTTCTTGAAGACAGTAACTTATCTTAGTCACCACCCTATCCCCAGCATCAAGTACAATGCCAAGGATATTAACAGGTACCTAATAAATGCTTATGGAATAAATTTTAAAGAGCCAACATGATATCAAGAAAATAAGGAGAAAGAGCCAGGACTATTTATCCAACATCATGCACACCCCAAAAGAGATAAGCATGTTAAGAAAGAGTCTTAGGTTGCTGGGATGAGACTCCCCTGTGAACCAGACCCACCACGCCCACACTCCTTTGAAATGTGATGCTGTTGCTTTTCCCAGCAAAAGGCAAAGTCTGTTTTCTCAGTCCCTTGAATCTGGACTGACTTTGTAAATTTCTTCGACTATCAGAATGTAAGGTAAGACACGTCCTACAAATCACAAAGACTAGTCCTCAAAGATTTTGTAGATTCTTCTCTTGCTCTCTTAGAAGCCCGATGCCAGTACATTATGATGAAGCTGGATCTTAGCCTCCTGGGGGAAGAGAATTCACATGGAGGTGAGTAAAGTTGCCCTGGTTGACTGATGGCCAGGCATGTAGGTGAGGCCAGCTGGACAGCAGCTCCAGTCAAGCCATCTGGGATATGCAAAAGAACCACCTAGACCCCAAACCTTGAGGAACAGTCACTGCCGCCATGCCAGGAGGTGAGGCACAGTGTCCCAGCAATGAAACACTGAACTACTTTTGTGTCCAGCTGGTCAGCACCTCTCCTCCTGCCACCAATATCTGAAGTCTGCAGTCCTTAGGACAAGGCTGCAGATACTTCCTCAGGTTCAGAACATTCTGCAGGCTCCTCCAACCAGGCACTGCTCAGAATCCACTTGCTCTCATCCATTTTCCAAAAATTCCAGACCTTTGCTTTAACCTGGATCCTCCCTCAAACAAATTCTTGTGTAATCTATCTGATTCTCATTTGAAATTGTCTCCTATGCACCTACCACTGTGTTCCACAAAGTGCAGCCTGCGGAGGATTGACTCACTTCTTCCCAGTCCTGGGCAGATTCCTGGGACCCAAATTGCCCAAGACTCTGGTTCTTCAGTACTTTAACTTGGGATATTTTGAAGAAAATAAAAAAGCTGTGAGTTATAACAATATCTCACCTAATAGAAAAACACTGGTAAAACATTATTCTGAACACAAAGCTGTCCTCTCTCTCTACATTCCATTAAAACCTTTATTACTCTTTGTAGTAAGATTTTTAGCCTTCATATCTGCAAATGCTCAATGGAGATTTTAAGGAAGCTCTTTAACACTTGATCGCATTGGTTATCCCAGGGGTAGCCTTGCCTCTTGATTTGGTTCTGTAGGGCTATTTGCTAGCTGAATATCTTTTGACCTGGGTCTAGAGTTTTCTACTGCGACATTTTTTCTCTCATTAATCTTCTAGATACTTGCAAATAAAAATTGTTTCAAACTGCTTTTAGTACCAATAGTCATTATCTGATTAGGGTCACAGCTGAAAATGACAACAACCTTTGTCAGAGGCACACCACCAGCCTGCCTCCTGATTGCTGTCATGTAGGGTTGTTCTGTTGGATGTTTTGCAGTCACAATCACTGCACCTGCAGGCTCTGCTAATGTGCCAGTGGCAGCCCACCAGGCCAGGGGGCAGTGCCAGTCACTCAGTGTTTGCTCTTCCCTGGCCTTCTGAATACTCACTTGCAAACCAAAATTCAGATTTAGGCTCTGAACTGAGCACTTGCCTCACCCATTGAATTTCTGCAGAAGAATCATGGAGGTGCAGCTTTTCCTAGGAAGATATGACTCACTCGTTGATAATTATCTTCCCGCAAAGACGTCATGCCTCTGTGCCAACAAGGAACAAAAGGGTGTGGCCTGATACTGGCAAATCTAAGCACATCTGCAGAGTGCATAGCCCCCTGTTAGTGTAAATTTTAACATCATATGTAATAATACTCATCTAGTTAACAATTCTTACCAGGAAACAAGCAGGCATATGTCATAGGGATGTTGTGAGTAGAAATAATTATATTTTCTTGGCTCTAAAATTTTGTTCTCTTTAAAGATAGTATTTCTGATTATATTCTAAATGAGGACTAGTTAGAGGAGAAATGAGAAGAGCAAGTCTCCCTCTCTCTCATAGTTTCAAGACTAAACCAGAGGAAGGGGCTGTGATCTCCACCTATCTGATGCCCATATTTCATCAAACCTCCTGTAAGGAGGAAGCCCTGGAGCAATGCCCCAGGGAAAGTGCAGCATGAAGTCCCACCTGAGCAGGGAGACAGGAAGCATCTATCCACCCCCAGTCCAGGGCCTGCATCTGCTCCTCCACAACTATCACATTTTGCTGGGACACCAAGGTTGGGGTAAAGTAACAATTGCATGAATTTTAGAATGAGGAAGATCTGGGTTCTAATCCAGACTCTTACTTTCTGGCTTCTGACTTTAGGGTAGGATTTTCATATTTACAACATTGCTTGTAACATGTTGTACAAATAAGGATAACAATGTAAGTAAAGCGATGAACTATGATAACTGTGATTGCATTTGTAAATTGTTTTATGAACTAACCAGTTTTCATTAAATATAATTCACAAAACTAACATGCATCCTTCAATAATTTCTCTATAGTGTGTTTTAGCTCTCTCAGGATGCTGAGACATTTTTCTAAAACACCTGCTTACCCATCTTAGTTTATTAAAAAAAGAAGTATCTAAAGAAAACTACACTGCTATGTCACCCCACAGCCCACGCTCAGGAAAACACACTTCTTGGCCCCCAACAAGAGCTGTCGATTATCCAGGAGTCAACTTTCTCAACAACAGCACTGTGACAAGGACACCAGGCCTCTGAAGAGCCACAATGGCCCAGTGTTGCCTTGAAGACCAGTCTCTGCTTTGTGCTAACACCTGGCACGAGGATTGCTGTGACCTTGTAATGCTGGAGACCATTCCAGACCTCTCCTAAACTTCCAGACCTGATACAATCACAATGGCTTTAACTGAGTGCTATGTATCAGGCATTGTAGTAAAAATTTTATGTTCATTATCAACTCGTTCTTATGATACCTCTGTGAAATGTTATTACTCTCATTTTTAGATAGGTCATTTACAGCTCAGATGAATAAAACACCCCAAACTATAGGGCTAGACAGCAGGGGAGCCAGGATTAAAATCCAGGCTTTAACCCACTTTATTAAGGTTTTTTTCAAGTATTTTTTCAATGACAGATGCCTTTTATCGAAATGATATCCCAACCCATAAAAATAAAATCAACAAACATAGCTAGTATGGCTTAAGTAGTGTGCAGATGCTAAGAAACACCTCTGATGGGACACGGGGATCTTAGAACAAAGTGAAACTCACTCCCTCACTAAGCCACCTCCAGATGACATGCATGAAAGCACTTGGAAAGGTGTCAAGTGCAACAGCTTTTTTCTTTTTCTTTCTTTGCTTTTCTTTCTTTCTTTTTTTTTTTTTTTTTGAGATAGCTGGTCTCGAACTTCAGACCTCAAGCAATCCTCTTGCCTCCACCTCCTGAGTAGCTGGGACTATAGGAGCACACCACTGCCCCCAGCTAAGCACCACAAAATTCTTACGAAAAATTGAGAGCAGCAGAAGAGCGGCAGAGCTTAGAGACCCGGCATACTAGGGAGTCCATCCTCACTTCAGTCAGAGCTCACCCCTTCCTCCTTGCAGTGGCTCAAGCTATGGCACCATTCCTCCTGATCACAGAAGTCCCCTTCAGGTGACTTACAGAGAAAGAGGAAAGAATATGGGTCGTCCATTCTGATGGCTTATTTTATGTGTTAATTTGATGGAGTTAAGGAATGCCCAGAGAGCTGAAAGATATTATTTCTTGTGCCTATGAGAGTGTTTCTGGAAGAGATTAGCATTTGAATTTTGGACTGAGAAAAAAATGTGAACAGGCATCAGTGAATAGACTGAGGACCTGAATAAACAAAAAGTGGAAGAAGGTTGAATTTTCTCTTTACCTGATTGCTTGAGCTGAGACATTAATCTTCTCCTGACCTCAGCACTACCAGTTATCAGGCCTGAAGACCCAGACCAACATAGGCTGTACACACACACACACCAGCCACTCCAATGGTCTGACCTGCTGGGACCAACCCCCAGGGAATTGGCGATGTTTCCAGCCCATCAGCTGAAGTACTGTGATTTCCAGCGTCTGTGCTGAGGTGCCCTCATGAGCGTTGGCCTTACACTGCATTTACTCAGCCCAACCTTTTACACAACGTGGCCAACTTTTTATTTGACATTTCCGTCATTCACAGGTCTTAGTGGTCTATTTCGTCTTGTTTCCATTTTTACCGGTTTTCTCGACTTCAGTGTTTCTGACATTTGAAGTCCAAAATGGTCATTTTCCCAGAAGCTGGAATTTACAGATCACCCTTGAGAACTCTCAATTTGCTGAAGCGTGACTCTGATTCTCACGGGATGGAGCTCTGCTATTCAGTGAGCATTTAAAGAGGCCTTCTCCATGGGCTGCTAATTAGGTATGGTTTGGTGATTACCCTCGAGAGTTGTGTCAGCCCTGGTGGAGCTCAACTTAGGAAAGCTGCCCTGCCCCATCCTGTGCCCTCAAGGACAGTCTGACACACAAGATCTAACAGTTCCTGTGCACACTTTTTATAGTTTGTCCTGTAATTTATATGGTAATGTGACTCAAACAAACTAGTGGTAAAAGATGTGCAACTTTGAATAAAAAGATGAGCCACTTGGAGAAGAAAATTTTAGAATTTTCTAAAATTCAGTTATCTCAGGATTCAATTGCCCAAAAGCTGCTGAATCCAGAAACAAGCAAATGGAGGATTAGCATTTATTGTATTCAGGTTGCATTAGAGCTGCAAGGCACAGAGTGGAAATGAGTGGTTACATAAGGTGCACAGATTTTAAAATTCCACCGCTTGGTCAGTGTAGTGCATTTCTAAGATAGACCACATATCTGAACCTTTACTAGATTATTTGCCTTGACTTTTAAGCGATATCTCTTGGGAAATGTCAGGGCTTGTTTAAACATCTTTTTCATGTACCTTAGCTGGGAATCATTCCAAATGGTCTGTTCTGCTTATGTATCACACATAATCTGCTCTATAAACAACCAGGAGGGCATGCTGGAAAAATAAGCATCGGACTGGATTCTAAACTAATCAAATGAATTCTTCATTAGAAAACATCAAATGAGAAGGACAATATTAAAATGTATTAAAACATTAATAGAACTTGGGCGGTGCCTGTGGCTCAAGGAGTAGGGTGCCAGCCTCATACACCAGGGGTAGTAGGTTTGAGCCCAGCCCCGGCCAAAACTGCGATAAAAACAACATTAATAGAACTTTTAAAATATTATTTTACTTATGGAAAATAAAAAACCTATCTAGGAGAGTTATTTTAGAAAGACAAATATATCTATTTTTAAAAACCAATTTCTGGGGCGGCGCCTGTGGCTCAGTGAGTAGGGTGCCGGCCCCATATGCCGAGGGTGGCGGGTTCAAACCCAGCCCCGGCCGAAGTGCAACAAAATAGCCGGCCGTTGTGGCGGGCGCCTGTAGTCCCAGCTACTCGGGAGGCTGAGGCAAGAGAATCGCTTAAGCCCAGGAGGTGGAAGTTGCTGTGAGTTGTGTGATGCCACGGCACTCTACCAAGGGCCATAAAGTGAGACTCTGTCTCTACAAAAAAAAAAAAAAAAAACAATTCCTAAAGTAATAATTCAGAGGAAATTATTACCATGATAAAATTACTATCCATTTCACTTAGGGTTTTTGCCACAATTTAATGGATGGCTCTGCTATCACATAAAATATTGTTTAACATATCAGTTCCAGCTAAAGGTAAAATGCAATTGCATCTATATGAATGCAATTGGCTAGCAAATCAGGGCTTGCCTAGGCTGGGAAATGGCAGTGGAAAATATTAAGAAGGGGTCGCAGAGAATGCGTGGGTTGATGGACATGTTCCACATCTTCACTGTGGTGGTAGTTTCATGGTTGTATATATTTGTGAAAACCCACTGACTGGTTCACTTAAAGGGATTAAGTTTATTAAATATAAATTATGCTTCCGTAAAGATGTCTATAAAATTAAAAGTACATATATTTTTAAAATATATATTTATCGCTTGAACCAATATCCCTGATGTAGTTTTGAGAATCACACTTAAAAACTTTATTATATCCCAAAATTCTTCATAATGACTGTTTTTATTTCTTTCGCTTTGTCATGTTCCACTACTGACCTCTGCTGAGCAGTAAGTACACTTTGTAAGAAAATGTAAAAGTCCTTATCTTAATAGGTTTTCTTCCTCCTCCTTACTGCTTCTCCACAAATACCATGTTGACTAAAATTGTTACATCTGAATAATGCATTTCTCTTGGAGTGGCTTGTAAAGTATTCTGCAGGTCAGGGTAACCATGAGCCTGGTGGAGGGGCTAAGTGCACTTAAAACTTGTTTGCCTTAGAGTGGAGTCTGTGGAAATCCTCCTCCCATGTCTTTCCAAAGAGCTTTAAATGTTTTACAACACTCTTGAAATAAACATCCTGTCTTCAAAAATACTGGATAGTTTCCTATTGCCGTTGTAGCAAAATTACCACCAACTTCATGGCTCAAAGCGAATCCAATCCTGGCCAGGCACAATGGCTGCTGGCCTGGAATCCTAGCCCTCTGGGAGGCCAAAGTGGGAGGATTCCTCAAGCTGAGGAGTTTAAACTAGCAAGAGCGAGACCCCACCTCTACCAAACCTAGAAAAATTAGCTAGACATGGTGGTAGGCACCTGTACTCCTAGCTATTTAGGAGGCTGAGGCAGGTTGATTGCTTGAGCCTGGGAGTTGGAGGTTGCTGTGAGCTCGACTGGTATCATGGCATTCTAGCCTGGACAACAAAGTGAGACTCTGTCTCAAAAAAAAAACCACAAAAAACTATAACCTTACAGTTTGGGGTATTACGGGTTAGAAATGGGTTTTAGAGGCTTAAAATCCACGTGTGGCAGAGCTTGTTCCTTTGTGGAAACTCCAGGGGGAAAGCTGTTTCACTGGCTTTTTCAGCTTCTGGAGATTACCTGACTTGTGTTCCCTTTCTACGTCTTCACAGCCACATCACCTTCTCCCATGCTGGCACGCCTCCCTCCCTCTCGTAAGTACACATGTGTTGACATTGGGTTCATCCAGCTAATCCAAGATAACCTTCCCATCTCAAGATCCTTAACCACACCTGCAAAGTCCCTTTTTCTATGTCTTTGGAGGACCATAACCTACCAAAGTATCCAAAATCCATTAGCAGTAAATCTTTCAAAAATGAAATGGACTCAACAAAAATCAAACAACCCAATTAAAAACTAGACAAAATATTTGAAAAGACACTTTTCCAAATAAGCTATAGAAATGACCAACAAGCACATGAAAAGATGTCCCGTGACCAGTCGCTTTAGTCAATAGAGAATACAAATTGAAACTACAGGGAGACATGATTTAACCATTAGGAGGATGGCTGTGATAATAGCATTAATAGAAAATAAGTGGTGTCAAGTAGGTGGGGGAATTGGAATCTTCCTACTTTGCTAGTGAGAGTATAAAATGGTATAGAGTTCGTGCAAAACAGTTTGGTAATACCCCAACCAAGTATAGATAGAATTAGCACACAAGATTCTATATATTAGCATCTGGCAATTCTACTTCTTGGTGTATAAACAAAAGAATTGAAAACAAATGTTCTAACAAAACCTGTCCGGGAGTGTTCATAGCACCAGTCCTCACAATAGGCTTCCTCTGAGGACCATGCATATGGAAATGAGTGTGTAAGAAAGAATAGAATGTACAGTGTACACAGAGTCGGACATTTAAACTGGATGGCAAGTTGATATGAGCTGTTAAATAGCAACGACAACAAAAACCATATTTTAAGGCTTGTGTGAACATATAAACATGTTAATTTTATTTTATTTAAAATGCCCACAGCTCCCAAAATGTGCATTTAGATATCCTAGGGCGCCACAGGGACACTGCAAAATATTTTAAATTTTCAAGGGAAATATAGGCAATATCACTTGACACCCTGCAAATGATCAGCTTGAGTTAGTTCACATTTTCAATATCAGATCGTGCTACGTTCCTTTCTGTTCCTATATTATGGCTGTGGTGTATTTTCTGTACTTACTACAATGAAAAGCAAATGCCTTGATAAACATCAACATAGAATAGAAAGTGAAGGCCGCAATGTCCGGCCTGGTGCCCGCCCCGCTATAGATGCTTCTGCCCTCTCAAATCACCATTGAGAACAGGAATTGTTTCTTATCTATCTTTTACAACATCTAGTTGGAATGCGATGCCTTGCATGCCACAAGTGTTCCGTAAAAATCTGTGACATGGGGCAGAGCCTGTGGCCCAAAGCAGTAGGGCGCTGGCCCCATATGCCGGAGGTGGCAGGTTCAAACCCAGCCTCGGCCAAAACTGCAAAAAAAAAAAAAAAAAAAAATCTGTGACATGGTTTGTTGAATAATACAACAGCAAGTGGCAGATTACTATACAGCAACATATTTACATTGTGTATACAACAGCGATCAAAGCACTTTTGGAAAGTAGGGCCTATTCTAAGGAGTTGAGGAAGGGGATTCATTTTGCCTACATGGTGTGAAGAAAGATCCATCTTGCCTTTTCTGACCAATCTGAGATGCCATACAGGCCACAGGGTTTCTCGAACAGTTGGAATAATGTGTGCAGAATAGCTTAGTAAGTGAAGGGGAAAAGGCACCATCAATAACCCATTCAAAGTTAAAGATAGGGTAAAGAAGGCACACCACGTTTCCGAACATCCTGTGTCCCAGGAAAAAGGAAGTGAGATGGAGTGGGGCCCTCTGGAGAAAGAAGTTAGGAATGAGGTTGGGACCCTGGAAAGCAGAGAAGATCTGGCCATGTGCTTGCTGTGACCAGTGTTCCCCAAATGTGGGCACAAGGGGATTTACCTGGTACCGGGGGATGTTTTTTCATTGTAGTGGCTATGCACATACCTCTAAGCATTTTGGGTATATGCCTAGCCCCAGATGCACAGTTTCACAATATTATTTCTACCAGGAAGGGGGGAACAGGTGAGCTGTGTTGCTGCTCACCAGACAGGTGCTGCAGTGCCTTCAGGCTACCCCAGTGTGGTAGGCAGATACATCTGAACTCCCAAAGATGATAGGCGAATGTCAGAAATTTGAGAAAAGAATGTTTACCCTGATTCCCCCACAACTGGCCTTGACTTTTCATAAACTTTGCAGGGCCTTGTTACCCAAATTCTTTTACCATGCACTGCCTAAATTTGGGAGAAAGGATTTTTGTGTGCTGTTGCATCTGGACAGGAGAATATTTGCTTGGAAATTGTGAGAGGAGTGAGATAAATATTCCATGTCCAGACAAGTACAGGCTACAGCCCCGCAGATGGAAAGGGAAAGGACTCTCCAGAGGTGTGTACAGTAAAGGTATCAGGCTTCTGAATATTTAGAACACCTATTGTGGCACAAGTTCAATAGTAAAATTTTTCCTTAATCATAAATTGTGCCATTTTACGTCTGATCTCTCTCTTTGCCAAAGGAAAGACAGAGTTTGCATTTATTAGGAGAATTGTATCATCCTAAATGAATAATATAATACTTAAATTTAAGATAAAAAATATTATGATGATTTGTTCCCTTTCCTAAAGCACAATCTTTAGAAATAACTTTAAAATGTAACATTTTGTGTTATTATTTCCCCACACTGATTTTCAGCAATGTCCAGAGTATTTCCTGTTTGTAGTGCTGTAATCCACTTGTACCCTCCGGGGGAAAATGATGATGAAGGACTATTTCTTGGTAAATGTTCTGGATGTATTCCAGTTTGTTTCGTAATAAAAAAACATTCTGGAGTGTATTGGTTGGTGGAAACGAAGCAGGGAGGCTAAGAACAAGCTTCCTGCATAACAGCGTCTGCCACATGTAGGACATGTTGAAATGCCACTGAAGCAGAGGATCAGAACAGAACTAAGTGTCGTGAGTCACTGAGGACGTGCGTGTGTGCCTGTGCAGGGAAAGAGAGCTTCCCTGCTCAAGTTTTTAAAATGTGGATAGTGTCTTTGTGCTAAAAAGCAGGGTAGGCTTCAAATAGTTTCATTGCTGCTAAGTCGCTTTCCCCAAGCAGGAGAAAACAGTAAAATAGAGCATTCATTCATACAACGAATTACTACCGAATTATAAAACACAAATAAACCCATGTGTCCATGGATGCAAGTGTGTTTTGTCAAGCACAATAAATCGTAACCGTCTTCCCAACTCCACATCCAAATATATATGAATATTAAAAGTAGCAGGTACCTACAATGTTTCAAAACTAGCTTCAGAATTCACTCAGCAAGTAGGGTGGTGTATAAATGAAAGTCACAAAACAGGATAGGGCCCAACCTTGCCAGTAAGAGGAAATGAGACCTGGAGAGTAATCAGAGCCGAAGGTCAAGAATGCTTTGTACTAAAATGAGATTATGAATGGTGGGCGGAGGGAGTCCCTGTGCCTGAGGGCAATCGGGAAGACTTCATGGAGGCAGCAGCATTTGATTTGGACTCTGAGGACAAGTAGGACTTATTCTGCAGAGGCGGGGAGGAATGATAGAAAGGAATTCTGGACAGAGGCACCAGAATAAGCAAAGCATTAAGGATGGAAAGGCACGAGATGACAGCCTTCCAGGGGCAATGAAATCAGTTTGGAAAAAGAAAATGTAAAAGGAAATTACTGGTAAAAGGAGGATGAGGTGCCCGCCAGACACCATTGCAAACATCTCATATGTCATATGTTATTCAGCCCTCACCACAATCCTATGAGGTGGGTACGATTTTTGTCACAATGTTAAAAGAAGGAAGCTAGAGGGCGGGAGGTTCCAGGAAGAGCAAAGCTGGTGCTCAAACCTCAGGTTCTGACTTCAGAGCCTGTATTCTCAACCAAAGCAGTACATTTTACCCCAAACTGAACTCCACACCTTCTGCCCTACTTGTGTTTCTGTTCCTGGATTCCCTATCTCAGTAAACAGTACTCCATCCCCCCAGGCGCTTACGCCAGAAATCCGGCCAGCCTTGACTTTTTTCTTCCCCCTCTCACATCCGTCACGTTCATCACCAAATCCCACATATCTAAGTCCTGAGTCTGTCTCCAGTCTCCCACTTTCACTATTCTCTCTGAGAGAGGATAGCCGAGAAGGGTGAGGGCTAGAAGAACAGGTCTTCTCAAGGAGACCACAAGGATACACCTGCAGGGTCCTCTCCACTGTGACTCAGCTCTTGGGAATTTGTAAACTTAACTTCCTGAAACTTGGAAATTTCCAAGTTCTGTGAAATCCTGTAGTTCTGTGGGGGCAGGAATAGCATCTCCCACTTGATTCAAACTAGCCAATGAGAAGGGTACCTGTAGGGTGGAACTTTTTGACTGTCAATAAAAAGGGAAAGACCAAGGCAGTCAGGGAGCACGGCCGTTTGGAATTCTTCTATGCTGCAAGCTCCCGACTGGGGAATAAAGCCCTTCCTCTTACAAACGTGGTGTTTGGGTGCTCTTTCTCTCCGTTAGGCCTCATCTTCCTGCAACATTTCCACCACTCCTGTGGTCCAGGTTACTTTCTTTGCTCACCTGGGCTAACGAATAGCCTCTTCCAGGCCCCACAGACCCTAGTCCTGCTCCCCTTAGAACCGTGGTCCTCAGCGTGTGCTGGGAGCTTGTTAGAAAGGCAGATTCTCAGTGGGTCCCCAGACCTACTGCAGGTGGGGTCCAGCAGTGGTGGACCGGGCACGGTGCTGAGGATCCCTGCACAGTGAAGTCTGGGAAGCACTGCCTCGGATCATTCACCCTCACTGCAACTGCAGCACACATTCCAAAATGCAAATAGACCCAGCCTTTTCTTCTGCTGATTAATTTTCCACACATTTCAGCTTCTGTTCCTTCTTCAGAGAAATCAGCCTACTCAATTAAATTAGGTCACCTATTCATCCTCCCACCGTGTCCCCACTTCCCTATCAAAGCACTGGTCCTGCTCGACACGAGTCACTTGCCTGTGGATCGTTCTTTCATGTGCACTCTTACAAAGGCAGGGGTGGAATTTGTCTCGCTCATCAACATTGCTCTGGCACTTAATTTGGAAGCTTTTCTGGTCTATAATAATCATTTGTGAAAAAAAACGGAGGGAGAGAGAAAGAAATGAAAAGAGGAAGTAACAGCTAAGGCCAAATCCAGGAAAACCTGAATGTCAGGTTGAGAAATTAAAACTTCAGCAGGTAATGGGAGCCTGAAGGTCTCCAAGCTGAGGGCGGGGGGGAGGAGCGGGATTGTAGAGAACAAGGCTGCAGTGACCACATCACAAGCTGAAGCTGACTTACTGGGCAGCCAAGGACAGCCAGGCTGTGCGGAGACATCCTCCCAGTGAAAGGCAGTGAGGGCCTGGAATGCAAGACTGGGTTTATAGGAAATGCCACAGAAATGAATTAATGGTATTTGTCTTCTGGTTAGCTGGCCGGAGCAATCCAGGGGTATCAACACAGAAAACACTTGTATTTCAAATCCAGGTGGACAGATATAAATGGTGATGCTGCCGGTGTCCCAAAGGGGGCCATACAAAGGAAAATTAACAAACGTGTTGTGTTTTTTGTATTTATATATCAAAACGTAGAGAAATATTTTGTAAAATTTTGTAGTGAATATTTTGTAAGTAAAGAATATTTAGCTATAATCTTTCATTTTCCCTATGTATGTATGATAATAGTTGGGACACTCTATTCAGGGGTCCTCAAACTTTTTAAACAGGGAGCCAGTTCACAGTCCCTCAGACCACTGGAGGGCCGGACTATAGTTTAAAAAAACAACAACAACTATGAACAAATTCCTGTGCACACTGCACATATCTTATTTTGAAGTAAAAAAACAAAACGGGAAGAAATACAATCACACCACCTCATGTGGCCCGCGGGCTGTAGTTTGAGGACCCCTGCTAACAAAAAATAATAAATATGAGAAGGCAAACTGAATTGTGACTGAAGGGATGATGGGTGTAGGGATGTGTTGCATCCAAGGCCACCCAGTGGTGGATTATCTGGATAAAATGTCTGATGGAAATCTGAGAGTAGACTTTGGAGAGCCCTGAAGAGACAGGGGTGGGGCACATCTGTACAGAGTTCAGAGTTGAAGCCACAGGACAGCTTGTTGCCTGAGACAACTGGTAATAAGCAATAACAACCTATAAACCCACAAATTTCAAAATTGTGTAAAGTCATTAGTGTTCCTTACCTCAGTTCCACTCCTGAAATAATACTGAAGTGTTTACTATGAATCCTTCCTGTGCTGTGCTTATCTATATAAGTGGATAGCCCAGGGCTTCCCTTGGAAAACAATGACATAGCAAAAATCTATACCCTTTAAATTCGCTCTCCAGCAACATTTAACAAACACTACTGAGCAAATGGATTCCCCAGTCCAGAACCCATAATTAAGGTGGCGTAGAGAAAAATATATACAACATTAATGTGCCAAATTAACAGGACACAAGTACCCTACTAAAATGCAGAATTCTGAACCCCTTCACTAACATCCTCAAATGCCAGTTTTAGATGGGGGGAAAAATTATAAATATGATGTTAACTAAGCATTTAACCACTTCAGATGGCTGATCTGATATTCAATTATGGTTGCTTCCCCTTCCTAGAAGTATTTCAGACCAAATAATAATAATAATAACAATTAGGCTAAGGGATCTATAAAAGTTTCCAAAAATTTAGCCCTTTTCAGCTGAGGTAGAGGTAGAACTATCCAACAAGTACGCTTGTATCATTAGAGTGGACCCTACTCCAACAATCAGGAGAGCTGGCAAATAAATCCAGCTCTTTGGACAGTAAGGCAATAGAGAATATTTTTGTTCCATTCAGATAGAGCCTCTAAATCTTTTGACAAGATAGCATCAGTGGGAGTAGTAAACTACAAAAGAAAAGGATACTGATTTGTTCTACCAGGGTGATGATTGGCTAACATCTATCATTCTCTTAGAATATATGTTCCATTGGGATGTTTCTGTGATGTTCTCTCTTCTATTGTATCCCAATGCCTTTGTAGCAATACACACAGTAGATGAGCAATATACATAAAATGATTGAATGAATGATGTCTCCTCATTTGGGCCTACTATGAAAACCAGACCTCTTCAGACTACATTCATGTGCATCAGGTATATTCTTATTGGTGGCTATGTATATGAAGGGGGACAGTCCACTGCACCCTTATAAGGTGAATCAGTCTCACTTGTGCTCCTTGAGTCAACGAGGCTCTGAGAAGGAATATTTCCAGTACTTGGGCTGCAGTCACACCTTAAAGGAAAGAAAATGCTGGAGACCCTCGCCAAGTCGTAGCTGGAGACCAATCATTTGTCTGGGGCAATGAACCATTGCACTTAACCCCCTACCTCTCTTTACGCAAAAACTTTAGAAATATAGGGAAGTAGGCAAACAGAACAGACAACCCAGCCCTTTGTGGTTCATCTCCATTGTTGTTTATCTCCAAACAAGATATTCTTGGTTTAGAAAGGTGTGTATGTACTTCACTGGATTAACTCTGATAAGGCATCTTTACCTTTTGTCTTCCTTGTTCTTGGATTATTTTTATCTGATGAGTTTGGGTATGTAAGAAAGTGAGTAAAGATGGCTGATTGCTGCTGTGCCTGAGCAACCACCAGTCATCCCTTAATCATTCATTTCATCCACAGTGCTTATCTCTGTGTCTCTGACTAGGCCAGTGGACAGCAACGTGCACATTCTTCATGTTTCATTTTAAAGAGGAGGAAGAAAGAAACTTCTAACTTACCTGGAAGCCTTCCCCCCTGGCCTAACACCACCAGGAAGTTCTGCTCGGTTCTTTCAAAGATAGCTTCCCAAACATTATTTTCAAAATTAATAAGTCAACCACTCCAAAGATCTCACTTTTGTTTTTCTACTCCATTATTAACAAATTATCACTGTTAGGAAGATATACAAAATAAAGGAGAGCAAAAAAAAAAAAAAAAAAAAAAAAAAAATGGGTGATATATAATATTTATCATGTTTATTTTAGGAAAATGAGAGTGTTCCTATTTTGGTTACATCAAAACTAACTTAGTGAAAACTTTCCTCAATTATCTGAGCAGCTTTTGCATACACGATCTGTTTAAAGAGATTTTGGGTGAAACCCGTACCTCAGTGGATAGGACACCAGCCACATACACTGAGGTTGGCAGGTTCGAATTCAGCCCATGCCAGCTAAACAACAATGATTAATGCAATAACAAAAAATAGCCAGGTATTGTGGGGAGTCTGTAGTCCCAGGTACTTGGAGGCTGAGGCAGAAAATCGCTTAAGCCCAAAAGTCTGAGGTTGCTGTAAACTGTGACGCCACAGCACTTTACCGAGGGTAACATAGTGAGACTCTGTCTCAAAATAAAAAGAACAAAAAAGAGAGAGAGAGATTTCTAAAAGTTTGTGGAAAATGGAATGAAAAGATTAAAAAATAAACTTTATTGCTCAATATAAGCTTCATCAAGCTCAAGACATTTTTGTAAACAATGATACCCTCTTTTTAGTCCATGCTGAAAGAATGAAAGTTTCTGGGAATTTAAGAGACAAAAAGAAGCCAGGACTATAAAAGGATATTTGCACCAGATTATTCATTGCAGCTCATTTCGTAAAAGCCAAGTCATGAAAGAAGCCCAAGTGCCCATCGACCCATGAATGGATTAATAAATCGTGGTATATGTATACCATGCAATACTATGCAGAATTAAAAGAAGATGGAGACTTTACCTCTTTTATGTTTACATGGAGGGACCTGGAACATAATCTCCTGAGTCAAGTATCTCAAGAATGGAGGAAAAAGTATCCAATGTACTCAGGACTTCTATGAAACCAACTTATATTTTACTCACACTTTCTTATGAAAGATAGATCACAACTATAGCCCAGGATGAAGGAGAGAAAATGCAGTGGGAAGGGAGGGGAGAGGGAGGGTTTGATAGAAGGAGGGTAAAAGGTGGGACCACACCTATGGAGCATATTGCAAGGGTGCAAGTCAAATCTGTCTAGTGTAGAACATAAATGCCTTAACACAATAATGAAGGAAAGGAGGCAAAAGCTATGTTGATTGGTTTGATGTAAGCACATCAGATTGTATAAAAAAATCAACACATTGTACCCCACATATGCATAAATGTATTCATGATCTATGTATATATGACTTAATAAAAATAAATAAATAAATAAATAAATAAGATGGATGATTTTGCATCGAAACTCTCACAAAATTGCCCTTGTTTGATGAGAGAAATGAGCAGAATTATTGTTGTGGTGGAGAAGGACCCTCTGGTGAAGATTTCCTGAGGTGCTTTTCAGCTAAATTTCTCCAAACAGTCTCAAATAAGCAGATGTTATCATTCTTTGGCTTTCCGGAAAGTTAAGCAGCAAAATGCCTTGAGCATCCCCCAAAACTCTTACCATGACCTTTACTCTTCAACAGTCTGCTTTTGCTCTGACTGGCCACTACCTCTCGGTAGCCACTGCTTTGATTATGCTTTGTCTTCAGGATAATGCTGGTAAAGCCATGTTTCCCCTCCTGTTACGATTCTTCGAAGAAATGTTTTAGATCTTGATCCCACTTGTTTAAAATTTCTAATGCAAGTTCTGCTCTTGTCTGCAGCTGATCTGGGTGCAATGGTTTTAGCACCCGTTGAGTGGACACAATTTTTAAGTCAGAACTATGTAAGCTGAACTGAGATGTCCGTGGCACTGGCTATTGTTTGTGCTACTAATTATCAGTTTTCTCCAATTAGGACATGGACATTATTCCCTCACATATTGATGTGGAAGGTCTGCTGCTGTGAACTTCATCTTAATATCAGCTTGACTCTTCTTAAATTGAGGTACCCATTTTTAAACTACTGATTTCTATGGGGCATGTTCCCCATAAACTCTTCAAATAGCATCTATGATTTCATGACACTTCCACCCAAGCTTCTTATCAGTTAGATGTCTATTCTTGCTTCACTTTTAGCAGAATTCATGTTGCTCTGAAAGGAGATCTTTTCAAACAGGTGTTTTATCCTTCTTTGGGCCTCAACTAGATCCTGGTCAGATGTGTTATAACAAGTTATCGTGAGTTTATTCTGGTCCAAAAACTTTTGAGATCCATGTGTAGTTTTTTTTTTTTTTTTTTCCATAACATGAATTTTTCATAAACTTTTTGAAGACTCCTTGTATTTTTGAAAATATATAGCCATTTATCATTTACAAAGTACCTTTAAATATAATTTTACTTGCTGTTCACAACAATCACATCAGACAATAGGAATTCCTCCTTTAAAGATAAGAAAATCAAGGCCCAGAAATGTTTAGTAACATACTTAAAGTTACAGAGCTAAGAAAGGAAGGAACATATATGTGAACCTTTGTCTATTTTTCCTACCTGCTGAATCACAGTTGTTGTTTTTCCACTACTAATATTAATTCTTAAAACGGGTAAGTATTCTTTCCACTAGACCTCACTGCCTAATCTCTACTTAGGGTATTACATAAAATGATTGCTACATAGAAATAAATTAAATTCTCATGGGAAAGTTTCCCACATGGCTAAAAAGCATACAAGCCTTTGACACCTAGACTTCAGATCATCTGAGCATGTAAGAAGTCATTTCTGTGTGTTTCAGAATGCACCGTTGTTAAACTGTGCAACTATGTTGAACTAAGCTCCATCCATTTCACTTGTTTTAAAGTTAACATTTGTGTACCCTCCCATTGCTAATGCCTCTCAGTGACCTTTTCTACACTGATATTGCCTTTAATGAACTAGAAAAACTGCCTGCTCACTGCATTAATCACCAACACCAGGATAATCCACCATCCCCAGCGCATCAGGATTCTTAGGTAACTCCAACTAGACTTCACCATCACACAAATAGGTCTTAGCTCAGCACACATGAATGGTTGGCAGAGAATCTAAGGAAAAGGAGAAGTTTTGGATCTCTCTTACTCACAGATGAAATGAATTTTAGCACCTGATGTCTTCTCTAGCCAGTAGACTCTATCTTGTGTCTCCAGAGGTCACTCTTATGAAAATTCCGCCAGATTGTTGTTGAAAATATCATGGTTTATTAAGGTATCAAGTTCCAATAGCAATGTATTATGTATTTTTAAATTTAGTATGCCAACAGTTAATTGTATTCTAGATACAGATAATACGAGTTTCAGGGTCCATCTTCTGGAGAGGATGTTAGTTTTTAAGGCATTTTATTCAGGAACAGATCACATATTATGCCATATGGCATTACATGGAGGATGTTTGAATTGGGCCAGCTCATGGCTCTGATGCCATGGACAGAGGGTCAGATTAGAAGACAAGCCTGGACAGAAGCACCCCGCCACCATCTAGTCACCCTTTTCTCTGATCTCGTTTCCTGATCAGTAAAGTGAGGGGGTTTAGTACAGGTAATTACTATCTCATCTTTCAGAGCTAATGTCTCCAAAATTTACTCTCTTAAAGTATTATGAAATGAAATAATATCTATAAAAGCATCACAAACTGCTCAAAATAAATGTTTCTTAATAACCATCTTAAGAATAAATCATATGATCGTCTCATAAAAACCCCACCTTTGCATAGTTTGGTTGCATTAACTCTGTATTTTGGAAGTAAAACTGAATATTAATGGAATTACCCAGATCATATTTTCTCTAAGAATTTCAAATGGGTTTAAAAAATCTAGCTGAAATGTTATGAATAGTAGCCTCCCTTGTTGCATTATTTTAATGAGTTGATAAAAGTTGAAGATGTGAAGGTAGACTGATGGAAAGTACAACTTCAATGTATCAATATTATCACTGACAACCTCTACTGAAATTTTTGCTTATCTAAGAAATCTACTTATTTCCTATATGATCTGATCACAGCCCATATAATTAGCTTGACCTAGGTCCCTTTCTCTCTAAAAGTATTATTTTAAATGTTTATTAAGATTTTAAGTTCCATTGTTCTCTTAACATGGGTAAAATTTTCTCACTACCAAAGTCGGAGAAACTCAGTAGAAAGAGGACTGACTTACTGTGAGTTTGTAAATAGCTTTGTGACTTTAGGCAAATCACTTAGCCTCTCTGTGCTTCCAAGTCCTAATTTTCCAACCATGAGATACCTGGGACATTAGAGCAGACAACTTCAAGGTTCCTTCTATAGCAGAACCACCTATTAAAGATTAATGAAATTTTTGAGATCAGTGGTTCTCAATCTTCTTAATACTGCAACCCTTTAATATAGTTCCTGTGGGTTGCAACCCACAGGTGGAGAACCACTGTCTTAGATGTTGTTATGGACTGAATGTTTTTCTCCAGAATTCAAACACTGAAATCTAACATCCAATATGATAACATTAGGAGGTGAGGCCATTAGGACATAATTAGTTCATCTCTGGTATTAGAAACTTATAACATTATCTTCTTTAGATCTTTTACATTTACGGTATGATCTCAAATTTGTCTTTTATTATCTTATTGTTTATTTATTATTTTTAAAGTTATCAAAAGATATTTTTATAGATATACATTTAAACATACAAATATATAATTAAGCAAATAGATGATAAAATTAAAGCTATTAACATGAAACTCTAAAATACAATTAACTGTTTGACATAATAACTTTTATTTTTTTATTTTCTTTTTTTGAAACATAGCCTCACTTTGTCATCATCAGTAAGATTGCACTGGCATCATAGCTCACAGCTCACCTCAAATTTCTGGGCTCAAGAGAGCCTCTTGCCTCATCCTCCCCAGTACATGGGACTACAGGTGCCCACCATAATGCCCGGCTAGGCAGAGTCTAGAGACGGGGTCTTGCTCAGGCTTGTCTCAAAACTCATAAGTTCAAGCAGTCCACCTGCCTCAGCCTTCCAGAGAGCTGGGATTACAGATGTGAGCCAGAGACCAGCC
Source organism: Loris lydekkerianus (assembly GCA_963574355.1). Classification (NCBI taxonomy): domain Eukaryota; kingdom Metazoa; phylum Chordata; class Mammalia; order Primates; family Lorisidae; genus Loris; species Loris lydekkerianus. Next base: position 1,949 of record CAUYPK010097657.1, on the reverse strand, counting down.
AGTTCTCCTATTTTAAATAAAGTCATCTTGGCTGGGTGTGGTGGCTCATGCCTCTAATTCCAGCTCTTTGGGAGACTGAAGCAGAAGGACTGGTTGAGCCCAGGAGTTCAAAGTTGCAGCAAATTGTGGTCATGCCACTGTATTCCAGGCTTCTGGTAACAGAGTGAGACCCTGTCTCTAAAAGCATAAATAAATAAATAAGTCACCTCTGTCTTAGATAAAGGAAGATGGGTTTCTTCCCTTTCTCCATCCACTATGTGTCTCCAGTAGACAATCATGTTCATGTCACAAGTTTCTCAGAGTGGTCATTGCCATTGTAGCTTGACCACAGTGGACTCATGACAGTTACAGAGATGTGCTCTCAAGGGAAAGCTGTAAGGGAGCAGGTGTTTGTCCCAGAGGGTTAAACACACTGGGAAGAGCCCATGAGAATTGTAATGGATGGTCAGAATGGTGCTTGTGCAACGTCATGTCTCTAGAAGACATCACGGACAGGAAACCCAAGGAAAGCCCCAACAATGAATGATCAGGAAAAACCAGATAGACATTACAGAAAAGTGTTCATCTTTGAAGTTAAAACAGAGAATAGATCACCGCCATGGAATGCATCACTTATTTTACTCCATGTTAACTCTTAGTTTGTTTTTTTTTTGTCTTTTTTTTTTGTTTGTTTGTTTTGTTTTTTGAGACAGAGCCTCAAGCTGTCACCCTGGGTAGAGTGCTGTGGCATCACAGCTCACAACAACCTCCAACTCCTGGGCTCAAGTGAGTCTCCTATCTCCGCCTCCCAAGTAGCTGGGACTACAGGCACCCGCCACAATGCCCAGCTATTTTTTGGTTGCAGCCGTCATTGTTGTTTGGTGGACCCGGGCTGAATTTGAACCCGCCAGCTCAGGTGTATGTGGCTGGTGCCTTAGCCGCTTGAGCCACAGGCGCGGAGCCTACCTCTTAGTTCTAAGCCTCCCCCTTTGGGCAGTGTGAAACCCCTCTGGCTGGAAGAAGGAGTAATGGCTGTTAAAGCAGTTCTTCGCCAAACCACAAAAGTCTGTGACAACAAAAGGAACAAATGGTCTTGGAGATGATGTATGCGCCTTCCTGGTGAAGCCATATGACGGTAACAACATATGTTGAGTACACGTACATTGAACACCTATGGATAAAGCCCCTCTAATGCTCTGTGTCCACTAACAATTCTAGTGCTCACTCAGCCCTGTAAGATAGGTGCTGTGACCTACTTTCACAGAGGTGTGTCTACCTCTGTGAAGAAGAATGAACCAAGGTAGAGAGATTAAGGTACTTGCCCTAAGTCACATAGCTGAGAAAGTCATAGACTATGTGCTCAGAATGGTTTTGCTATGGTGTTGTCGGAACTGGTCCAGTTCAGCTATCCTCCAGCCAAATGGCCCCGTGCTCCCCTTCTGCAGAAGCCTCACTCTGTACGTAGTATCACCCAAAAGCGCAGGACAAAGACGCAGGAAGTTTGATTCTGTGTTTCGAGAATAAGAAAGCCACATTGAAGCAGTTTCTTAAAGCAAAATGAATAGTTAGGAGTGATGAAGATTTGAAACAGAGGTTAGCAGAAAGAAACGGGAAAAAGCACCATTGTATTTACTCTCGGTGAGGCACTTTGAATGGCATATGTTCAGTTAAGTATGGGGTGCTTGCTGTGGGTCAAGAGAAAAAAGCATAAGCAGGATTCAGAAAAGTCTCACATTAAGACAAACTTAAAGAGACCAGACACGGTGGCTCACACCTACAATCCCAATACTCTGGGAGGCCAAGATGGGAGGATTATTTGAGGTCAGGAGTTCAAGACCAGCCTGAGCAAGATCAAGGCCCTGTCTCTCTTAAAAGAGAAAAATTAGCTGGCGCGGTGGCTCACGCCTGTAATCCCAGCACTGTGGGAGGCTGAGGAGGGAGAATTGCTTGAGCTCAGGAGTTTGAGACTC